>JBBKCR010138181.1:0-63846 GCA_037577295.1 Ladigesia roloffi | reverse complement strand
ATTAAGTGAACTTCGTTCCTTTTTATCTGCTTTCAGGTGTGATATTTATATTGCCCACACCTGTTACTTGCCCCCAGGTGAGTTTATAGGAGCATTTCATGCTTGAAACAATCTTTTTACCCACAATTATGAAAGGGTGCAAATAGTTTGATAGAGTTTTGTGTGATATTAAGTCAAATTAGCTTTTTTTCCCTCCTGTTTTTGTTTTGTTCCAATGCACCCAAAGGGCATACACATGTGGGTAGTTAATCATGGGCTAATTCAATAGTTTTCTGTGAGAAATACATGATTATCTCGAAATATTTCAGGGGTACCAACAATTTTGTCCACGTGTGTATATAACCATGTAATAATCCTAAAAGGATTATACTTTTCAGATGAAAAGTAAATATTTGAAACCAAAACCCAAAACAATAACGATTACAAAGTGCAACCAAATATGCCCTTTCATTGCAACAACATATGCTAATGGCAAAGACCTATTCTATCAGGATAATGCACAATGAAAAATATTTCTCAGGAAGGGTTTGACAAACCTAACAAATAGTTTAAGGTGTTGACTTGGCCCCCATCCATCCATCTATTTTCTTTCCCTTTATCCTGCACTCAGGGTGGGGGGTGGGCTGGAGCCTATCCCAGCTGCTACGGGTGAAGGCTCACACCTAAGGGCAATTTAGTGTGGTCAATCAACCTATCCCCAAGGCACGCATGTTTTTGGTGTTGGGAGGAAACTGGAGCTCCCAGAGGAAACACACGGTCATGGTGATAACCTGCAAACTCCTTATATTTCTATTTGATTGAGCGTTTAAAAGATTTTCATGAAAAACTAGTCCAACATAATAAAAAATCCCACCTTGGAAATGAAAGATCTTCTGATAATATCTTGACACCAGATACCACAGCACAGCTGCTAAAGTCTTGTGGAGTCTAGGCCTTGATGTGTCAGAGCTTTTTTGGCAGCTCAGGGGGGGACTAAACTTTGTTAGGTTTCTGGTATTAATGCTATGGCTGAAGAGGTTAAAGTATACTATAGGTACAAATATATTGGGACGCATGATCATACACCATGGAAGAGAAAGCCTGTAATGTAATCTCACCTCCAGTTCATCCCAAATGTGCTCAGTGCGTTTGAGGTCAGGGCTTTGTGTGAGCAATCTGCATTTTTAAAATGACTTGGTCTACTGAAGCATTAAAATTCCCCTTTACTGGAAATAAGAGTCTAGCCTAAACCCTGAAAACAGGTGTTGAGTATACTGTATGTGTACATCGTAAAAATCGTAAAACTGGAAGTATAGGCAAAAAATACACTAATCAGCCATAAGATTAAAGCCTAATATTGGGAAGGTTCCCCCGTTCCACCTAAGCAACTCTAACCTGCTAAGGCATGGAGTCCACAAACTTCTGAAGGTGTGCTGTCATATCTGACAACAAGTTGTTAGCAGAGGCAGCAAGTCCTATAAATTGTGAGGTTTTGGACTTGAAAATCTAGAGGCCAAGTCAACACCTTGAAGACAAAGTCATGTTCCTCATGCCACTTCTAATAATATGTATGGCAGGTTACACAGCCCCAGTCACAACTGTGTAACCTGCCACACTGGTTTCTATCATAGATGCTTTTTCAGCATTAAGCACTACTCTAAATCAGAACAGGCAGAGTTGCCTTCATTTCCCTTGCACATCATTGAGCCTTGTGTGCCCATGATCTCACATGGTGGAGAATCCCTGTACAAGACCTGCAGTTTAGGAGACATCCTGTCTCTGATGTCTAGCCATCACAACTTGGCCCTTGTCACAGCTTTTCAAACAGATATGCTTTCGTAACATCAGATTGTTTACTTGCTGCCTAACATACCCCACTCCGTAATAAGTGTCATTCAGTACAGCAGAGGTTTTAATGTTATGGCGTGCATTAATCATTAAAGTTAACAGCATGTTTTCACACAAAAGGGAATTTGTACTTGCCTGCATGGAAAGTTTTTGTTTTTGAGATAAACTTGACTCTCCTGGTGTATTTTGAGCATTTTAAATTACTTTTACATCTGAACATTTGGAACTGGCTGACTCTAATCTTTATTAAGGACATGACATGAAAATCAAGCAAGAACTGAAGGTGTAACAATAGTAATAATCAGAGCAGCATTAAGCAATTAATCAAATTATTTCATTTCAACATATAGTAGTAATGATATTTACACTATACATTTTCAATGGATCAAATTTAGCAGCATAATCAATAAGTATACTGGGTTTGTATTCTAAAGGATATTAGATGCCCTGGTTGATAATGACATGGTGTTTAAAAATTACAACAAAAACATTTTGGAGAGGATTTTAAAATAATCAATATAAATTACGTATTCACACCATCAGAAACTGAATCTGAAGTGAAGCTGCTGGAATACAGCACATAGATTAGCTGGTCTACAAGCACAACTGCACTTACAGCACATAAGGAGATGTTTATAATTTTTTACACAGCTCACATTGCAAAAATTCCTAAAAAACTAGCAAGCTGTGGATTTTAAACACACACACTCAGGCAATTTGTACAAACAATAAACAGAAAAATGGTGGTGTCCTATTTTTTCATGGCTGTATGTATGTACATTTACACCTGAACCTCTACAACCTAATCAATACCTTATCAATACATTAAATTAATCAGAGGGGAATTCTTCACATTTAACTTTGCATAACATCAAAAAAAGGCTGAACAAAACTAAACAATGATGTTATATTTATGATACGTGCAAACACAGGAGCTCTAAGGAGACAACACATTTTTAGAACACCAGCTTTTCCCTAAAGCTTCAGTTTTCTAGTTTTAAGGAACTATAGCTTAAGCAAAGCACTCTGGAGACTTGATTCTAAACTTTAAATACTGTTACCTACTTAACCATTCAAATTAAGATTGACCAAACCAGAACCAAGCTTTCTGTACGCAGAGGTCCAAACAAAGTATGGACAGACCAGCACTATTACACTTGCAACACATCAGGGTTATGACAGAAGGATATCAGATATAATTGAGAAATTCCAGCTCCTGTGACAGAGTAGAAACATATTTTGATCTGGTCATCTCCAGTTTAAAAAACTTTAAATCCTAACCATACAAGATACCAAAGCTCTCAGCCTCTCAAAAGTAACTAAACCTTCTCTCTGAAAGCTTAACAGGTAATAAAAATCTCCCTAAATTGTAAAAACCAGTCACAAACTACCACATTAGTTAATTAATAATGACCACATATAATACTTATAAATCAATAATGACAAAATAATCAAGCCTTCTGTATCCAGAGGTCCAAATGAAGTATGGTCAACCAGCACTATTACACATGCAACACATCAGGATTGTGACAGAAGAATGTCAGATATAATTTAGTACATTAAAGACATTCAAGTAAGAGTGGTAGAGTATTAACTCACTTTCATATGGTCATCCCCAGTTCAGAAAAACTCTGAATCCTAACACAGGAAGGACGACCAAGGTTGTATATATATATTTTCTTAAAATCTTGTTTTAATCCTCTCAGCTTGTACCAGAGCTGCAACTCGACACCAGCCACTTACTACAGAGTTTTGCATGACTGGCCCCAATCTTCCACTCCAGCTCAGAGAGAGGAAAAGGCCACCCGACCCATCAGGACAAATCAAAGCACTTTTTCAGCAACTTTATTGATCCCAGAAGAATGTTCTGAATACACAGACTCATAAATACAAGAACAATATAAAATATATACATACAAATTCTGAGTATAAATACTATAGATAACTACTTACAGTTTAGTAATCACTAACAACACAAATGATGGTTACAAGTACATTACTGCATGTAAAATCGGTCTGTGGTAGATCAGTAATCCTGAAATAAGTAGTGGTATTTGCATGGTATTATTATTGCACATAAGACATTGAAAATAATTAAATGACTTAGCTTTCATACAGAAAACCTGTATTTGTACATAAGATGTTTACAAATTACACATAATGAAAATTTCATTACCCAATTAGAAATAATCTCACGATACTTCACATTATTCTAAATGTAGAATCAAGTCATCCAGTGGTAAACTTGATCATTTATTTCTACCACACTTTTTCTTTTATAGATTTTGTATGAATAGATTGACTTCTTATTTTATTCTTTCTTCTCTGTATAGTATACCGAATGACCTTTTGTGTATAATGTGTTATACAAATAAACTTGACTATTTTTGTCATGACATTCCAGGGTCTATACTAAGGGCAGTAAAAAATTAACCAGACACGGAGCCTATTAGCAATAACTCTTAAGAGGTTTATGCTCAGGAGAGAATAAATTTACTTTTTCCTTTTTTCACCAGGCATTTGTCTTTAGTCCTGTGAGTTTATTCATTAAACTACAGCCACTCTGAGAGGAAAGCAAAATAAGTCAAATTTTCTGACCCCAAGAATAACTACTTGTACTTATTGTTAAAATAGAATGGATACAATGTTCACTTTACTGCTTTCTAAGCTGACTGAATTTAGAAGATGCCCTTTTTCATTACACCTATAGTTTCACTACTCACCTGATGGAGCTTCTGTGGACTGTGGCAACATTTACGTGAATAGTTTCATTTTGTCTAATTCTTTTCACTGCTCAGCGTTTGTGTGTTATGACCCATATACACTTCCTTTGGATTTTTGTTTTAAAACATCACTGAACCTTCAATAATGGGACAGAAGCATGAAGTGGTCAAGGTCCTTGGTGTCACATGTTTAGTTACATCCAACAATGTCAGTGTTACACTGATATTGCTAATGTTCTTGTCATTGTTTCACACCATTGTTTCCCATCTATTTTTTAATTTGCATTGTTTTTCTGTTGCAACAACATGCTAAGGACACAACAGTTTCTCTTTTGATAAATAAATGCCTTTCTAATATTAACACAGTTCAGGGGGTAAATGTTATGACCCAATACCATGGCCTATATTTGTCAGCTGGAAGATAACAACATAGGAAATACTGTAACCCGTGTTAATATTTAGTAATTAAAAAATAAAAAAAACCCACCCCCCAACAAATTCCATTTCCTTTTAAAGGTAAAGATTTATCATTTAAATAATGATCAGTTAAATAACACAGTTTCTTGGAACAATACAAGATTTGTGTGTCCTAAGTTTTGAAACAATAGATATTTCTATAAGCAGTATCCTGCTGCAGTCTATACCATTTTAATTGAATTATTTTTAACAGATTACATAAATTTTTTATTACTTTTGGATCCTTTGTGCTTCCATAGTTGTGTAGACTGGACTCTAAAACTTTGTATTCACATACAATATATGGAATGGCAAAAAAAGGAGAAAAGGGCCACAAAAGCATCGAAGACTGATAACAGAAAACACTCGTTTATTCTATTGTACTTCTGGGGAAGGTCTGGAATGATAAGATCAGAGCAAGAGCAAGATGGAGACTGATTTCATTTTTAGGATGTCTGTTTCTCCATCTTTAACATACAAAGAAAACCAGACAAAGATATAGTCATAAATACAAAAAGTCTAACAGTTGGCCCAAGATAACATTTTATAAATGTCTCTGAATGGATCTTCATTAATAACCTTAATAAACACGAATCCAGAGTTTAGACAACATGTCTAAGAAATACTTTAAATAAAAGGAATAAGTGAAATTTTGATAAGTTTTAAGGCACAAATAATGTTCAGTATAGTGTCCTCCACAACTGCTCAAATGTTTAAATGGTTTTGGTAATACCCTGGATGACTTGAACTTGAAAAGCAATATTCAAAACTATTGGTGTAAATTTGTTCCCACAAAATGGTTCAATTATAAAAATTAAAGAAACAAATCAGTGCATCATGATATCTTTAATTACACCAAGGTTTGATGCAATTATTTTGGTACAATCCAGAATATAAAAAAATACACTGAATGTGTATTGAATGTGTATTGAATAAGCAACAAAACAATATCATATGTATATATTTCAACACAAACAGAAATATTTTTTAGAAGTTAATAGTTTCTTAAAACAAAACAAATACTGTTTACAATGTCAAACCTATAAGAATGTATAAGATAGATACAACTTTTACTCTTGACCGGTGAGATTATTTTTCAGTCAGAAATAAGTTTCAATAAGGAACTCCAGGTGTAGCCTAAACCAGCGTCTCTCAAACTATGGCCCGCGGCCCGGTGCTGGTCCATGAGTAGTTCCCTGCCGATCTGCGGAGCCTCGGTTCTGCACCAATCAAAATTCGGTCAGATCCACCTCTGATCTCAGCGCTGCGGTCACTGCGTGCCCCGCTCTTTGTTTCAGCATTACTGATTGTTCAGTGTTCCCGCTCTTTGTCTCATTCACTCCAAACTTTTCGCGAACACACATGCATTAAGAGAGCTTTCGAATAATCATGGTGTTCAACCCAAGTGAGTCTGGATTCTTTCTCTCGGAGGCATCCCCCAAATAGTGCCCTTCCTCTCCACGGATCTGTGCAAGACCGCTTTTCTGAACTGGCAGTAGAGCCTTAGATTCTCTGCTTGAACCCATTTTTGGGCCCGATCTCAACTCTAACTGTCAGCCATGGAAACAAGGGACTGAAACAAAAAAACTCGGAACACTCACTCCGAGCGGCTCTGTCAGCGTGTCTTCCTCGTTTCGACCAGTTAGTGGCGAGAAAGCAGGAACACCCATCACATTAAAAGATTGATTACATTTTTTGGTTGCCAAATAAACCCTGAGGGTGACTAGACCTGTGATTTAATTTAGGTTTAACGCCAACCTGCATGTTCAGCACCATTTGGCAGTGTTAAAAAGTGCAGCTAAAAAAAGCATAAAACTAAATATAGGCATGTGTAGAAATAAAAAGAAAAAAAATAATGATAATAATAATAATAATAACAATAATAATAATAATAATTCCAGCCGAATTACTACATATCTGTATATTTAATTTGCAATAATGTGTTTGGTTGGAAATAATCTCGAATTTAGGCAAAGCACTGCTGTTAAGTCATGATTAATATTGTTCTAACATAGGCATAAGCCCTAAAGAAAACAATACTATTGGGTGGGGGGGGGTGTTGTTTACACAGGGCCCTGAAGCCCCAAACCATGACATGACTGAAGTTTGAGAAACGCTGGCCTAAATCATAAGACTCAAGAGTTTCCGCATATGGGAGTAATGCTCACTCAAAAATGGCAAGTCCACAGGCACCTGTTAAGGCTTTCAGAAAATTGATGTCTCCAAAAATCCAGAAGGGGGAAGAGTTGCTTCATAAATGCTGAAATGACAAAAATAAAACTGTGTTTCTTATCCCTTCTGCACCTACTAGCTGGTGGCCTAATGATAGCAGAGATGCTCCTGTGATCAGAAAGGTGTTTGGTGAATAGGTTAAATAGGATTTCACACCATGTGCTGTAGTGCATTAACATGTGACTACAAAAGGGTCAACTTTACCATTCAGAGTTTCACTATAACCAAAAAACGATTTTCATTTGCTGATGCAGGGAGCAAACATTAAAATAGATTCCCTGTAGTATTAAGGCAAGAGCCCCTGGTTTTCCTGATGCTGTTGCTAAAGTGCCACATCTTTGTCATTTTTGCACATATCCACTGAACCAAAGTCATATCATTATGACATTTTAAAATCCTGGCAGGTACAACCATTAAGTTCCACCCAATCCATTTTGAGCAGCGGAAGTCCTGGGTTTCTCATCCTTTGCTAAAAGAGACAAAATCCTTTTGAAATTTTGCAGGCTGTGTCACTGGCCCAGGTTAACATTAGGTTAGGTTTTAATCGAGAGAAAGATAACTGTGTGGCTGCCAAAACGAGGCATTGCACTGAGCACTGGGAAATCATCAAGCTAGCCCTTAAATCCACTGATTCTAAAAGAAACAATGGATGAGAAAGCATCTGTAAACCTTGGCCATGTAGTGTATTTCCATTTAAAACCAAGTTAAAGTAATCTGAATTGTCTCAGTACATTACATGAGCTTTTTGTTGTGTTAGGCTATGGCATTTTCACATTCAGACTGTCTCGAAAAGTTTTAAGTCAATCTTGAGTAAACGGTACATTACCAAACATGGCCAAAAGCCTTGATGGTTGATCATCTAGGTCACACACTATGCTCTGCCAAAATTTAAGCCCTTTCTAAAGCTTTAGTACTCTAAGGCTTGGCTGGCTAAAGGCAAAGGCAGACACTGCATGTGAAAGTGTATAAAGCAAAAATAAGTGAATGAGAAGGCAGAAAACTACAAGTATCACACAGTTTTTGCATTGTGACTCCATTTCGTGTAACCCAAGACAAGAGAGAACAACCAACTGACAATTGCTGTGAGTGTGAGTGGTGTGATTTTGGGAAGGTAATGTTTTCAGGTTTCAAAGTACTTGTAAATGGCCGTGACATAGGTCATTACACGTTGCCAGTCTGGTCTTTCAGTATGGACCATTTCGTTGATATCCTGAGAAACAAGGGAAAAGTTTAGATAGAAAGAAGGAGACACAAAGTTAGAAATGCCACTGTTAAGTTTGCAAATTACACACAAACAAAATGAGAAAAAAATACATTACAAGACATCACTAAAACCTAAGCAAAAGCAACAAAATTACTAAAAACAGTGTCACAAATAACCAGATTTTACTAAGTGGCTAATTGTTATATTAGCTTCAAACTGGCAATGTAATAGGTTAACATGTTATCACAGTTCTAAGCATGGACATTTAAAGCATGTAAGTGACACTAAAGTATTATTTCATATGTAGTTGTCTTCTACAAGTATTTTTTAAACTCCTTCAAGAAAGATTTGATTGTATAAGCCATATTCAAAGCTGTTGTAAATGACTTGCCCACACCATGGCAGATACTCATTTGGACTTGTGACTGAGCAGTAATGAAGACTGTTAAAAAGAGTGTGCTTTATATTGTGCACTTCCCAAGTGCATTAAAAAGTGAATTTGCAAGAATACACATCTCTGCACTTGGTTGGAACTCTGAATGTCAGTTTGATTTGATTATTTTTACAATGTTCTTACACAGAGCCAGAACAGTCTCTCTACGAATAACCCCCCTGACTCAACTCCAAGAATAAGTTGAACTTTCAGTCTTTTGGCAACATGTATTTGTAACCTAACTTTCAAGAAAAGCATGAGAATACTTCCTGAGAAATTTATAAATAGCTCTTTGACTTTTTCCCCCAAGTTATCTTCACAAAAATAACAAGGCTTTCAAGTCTCCACAAGAAAGATTTTGTTTTAAACATAGTTGCATCAATTATTCTCATCATTTATATTTCCCAAAGCAATAAGCCGCAAGAAGGAGTGTGTTATAGTGCTTTTATCATGGGTAAGGGCGTTCTTAAACCCCTTCCTGATTTCCTTTAGTATTGCATATCTGACACGATGAACGGTTTCCAAAATTTTAATAAACAAATGCATTTGTTTAATAAAAGATTAAGTTCTCCACTACACGAAACACATATTTAAAAAAAGTAATTGCCCTTTTAGTTACTTAACTGACTGTGAATGCAGTAAGGCATGTTGAATGTAAACTATCAAAACCATCATAATGAAGTTTACCATCCAAAGAATTTAGTTGGCCTAGTGCAGGGGTGTGAAACTCCGGTCCTGTAGTCCTGCAGAGTTTGATGGTTCTCCTTCTCAAACATTTTCACTAAACCTAACACATAACTGGTGAGGTGGACCAGGCATTTGTGAACAGGGAAATTACCAAAACGTGCTAAACAACAGCACTCCAGGACTGGAGTTCCAAACCACTAGCCTAGCGTGGTTTATAAGCACACTAGACCAACATTAATTGAAAATCCATAAAAGATGAGAAGAACAATCTGGAAATGGTTGCAAAACCATCGTTTAGGTTCTAGGTCCACACGAAACTACATTGAAAGACATCATATAAATCCTATGAACAGAGCTACATCTTCCCATGAGTATTCTGCCTTCCAACACGTCCCCAAAGACAAATCATCCAGGAAGACACCAAAGTTAAGTTTTAACTACAAAATATTTAGTTTTTAATTGAATGCAGTTCAGCTTTTTCACATGGGTGATTTGCATGTTGCATAACCTGCATTATTTTTTTTATAACATTTTATTAAGAAATATTATTCTTGAATGATCTTATGTTCTTTAAACCTTTTTAACAAAATGTAACATCTGACCTCTGTTTTTCAGACGTTACATTTTGTTAAAATGATTTCAAGAACATAACATCATTCAAGAATTATATTTCTATAATAAAATACATTTCAAAATGTTCATATCCATGTTCTGTTTTACTTCACGCAAGTCTAGATCAAACAGTAGTTTCTTACCAAAGTGGATTTAATTCCCACACTTTCAGCTGCCTGGAATGCCAAAGTGAAGTTGCGTCTCTAAAAACAAAAACAATTCGGCAGACTGTTATCAAATCGTTTAATTCTGCAGTATATTCTGATTTTTTAAATACATAAGATATACATTATTAAGAATAAATTTTACTTTACTTTTATTACAGTACTAATAATATTACAGTATTATAGTCATGCTTGCCTTGTCCATGCTAGTTAATTCCTGATATGGGATGTGAGCAGGCAGGTACGTGTGAAGGACAGCACAGAAGGCCAGTCCATCGTTCCAGCTGCTGCTGAAGTTGGTTATGTCAATGTTCTGTCAAACAAATTTACATGATACGCAATAAATAGGCAGAAATGTGCACATTTTGAATGAATTTCATACCTATTTGAACTCACTTTATTTAACCTGGCTCCACATGAATGAAAGAACACTTGGTATTAGGGATGCTCCGATCGGGATTTTTGCCACCGATACCAAGTTCCAATTTTTTGTCTAGGTGATCGGCCGATGCCGATTCTGATGCTTCAAGTTTATATAACTGATATTTAAGCTCCCTGATCACCATTCACTTTTTTCAGATAAAGTAATACTATAAATGTTGCCTTTGTTGTATGTGTACGAGTGTGTGAGTTTTCTCCTGTTGTGTGTGTGTGCGGACGTGCAAGATTTCTCTCGTGTGTGCGTGAGTGAGAGATTTCTCTCATGGTGGGTGTGTGCGCGAGAGTGTTCTCGTGGTGTAGGTCTGCGTGCACGAGAGAGGTTTCTTGTGGTGTGGGTCGGCGTGCGCAAGAGAGTTCTATCGGTGTGTGTGCTTGCGCGAGAGTTCTATCGTGTTGTTTGTGTGTGTGCGTGCGCGAGAGAGTTGTCTCGTGGTGTGTGTCTGCATGCGCGTGTTGTGTGTGCGTGCGCAAGAGAGTTGTCTCGTGCAGTGTGTCTGCGTGCGCGTGTTGTGTGTGTGCGTGCGCGAGAGAGTTGTGTGTGTGTGTGTGTGCGCGGGAGTTCATCCATACTTCTATCTTTTATAATTAGGCAATGAAGTACCGGGTTCGGTACCCATCCCTAATCCTCCCGCAATGACGTCCTCAATTGTGATCGGTTCCTAAGATCGGCGAGTTTAGCGAGTCCCGATCGAGTCATAAAGTCTTATTATCTGCCGATACCGATCGTCCGCCGATCGATCGGAGCATCACTACTTGGTATATTACATTCAATATTAGAGAAAACCTGTTTTATATGATAATCCTCAAGATGAACTTAGAACAAACAAGAATAATTATGCCTGGGGTTTTTTTACCCAGTGTTATTTTATGCGAATTATTCAGACATATTTCAGATTTTTTACTCCATTATATTTATTGTAGTACTACCTTTATATTGACTCTTATGTCATTGATTTAAAACTTTCATATCAGTATCTAAACAGGGACAAACATTACTGCAAGTAAGTAATTAGGTAATTTATGGACATTAAGAACTTTTGCTACAGTGATAAATGTTTAAATGACCTTCTATTTAATAAACTGTTTATTAAATATAAATTACAAAAATGTAATATAAAATCTAAATCAGTGATATGAAATGAAATGTAACAGACTACAGTCAGACATATGAGAGCATAAGCTAAATTAAATAACCTGTGATTTTATGAAAAAAAGATTTACAGATTTAAAAATGATCTACTGTGTGGTTATATTACAGGCAATATCATGATATGGACAGTAGCCATCCTTACTCTTCGTGGAACTAGGCATTGTGAACACCAATTTGTTTTTTTTTCTATTTAAAACATCAAGTTAGAAGCCTGTACCTGATAACCTCTTGTCTTTTTCTGACACCATCTGAGCAGCGCATTTCTCTTTGAGCCACCATACTCTCTGGCCAGTGCTGACAGGGGATCCTTTCTTTCTTCTCTGAAAAAGGTAAAGCTGCTATTTCAGTAAAAGATAATGGTGCATTCAAGATTAAAAGATTAGCATAAATTATAGGTTGCTCTGTATACTCCAACCCTTTTTGGGCACATGTTTTGATCTACAATACACAGGCAAAATATATTCCAAAATATACACAAATAAAAGTAATGATCTCAAATAAAGACATTAACATTTAAAATAGACTCTTCGTTTTTTGAGTCATTGAATAATTCTAGAGTAATGCAGGCATGTTTGTCATGTTTTAGAGTTTACAATGGGTATAAAAAACACTCTTTAAAATATTTGTAATTGTGAAGCCTGAAATGAAGATGCATGAAGATGCATACAAAATAAAAAAAAAATCCAACTGTATTTACTTAATGCAACTTCTAGCATCCAAGTAAAAGATGATAGCAGCAGTTCAAAAAAAGAAATACATAAAGATACATAAAGGATCATCTTTTACAAAAAAAATATATTTAGCTAGAACAACATAATGTGTTCTGAAATGCTTTTTAAAAATAATATTAAAGTATAATAATAATACTAGCATTACATGTCATTTTCAGTGAATGTGTGTGTGTTATAACCTTTTTTGGACCTTTGAGAATTATAACCAACCAATCTTTTAAAAACATAATTCACATTAACAAAGCTGCAATAACATGAGTGATTGTGAGTTAGAGTATTGTCGGTACCGCAGGTGACTCCTTGCTGTAGGAGTGACAGAGGCTGTTGGGGATGAGGAGGACAGGGAAAGAGAGGACACTGCAGAACCCATGGCCATCAGAGAGGGGCTGAGATTGCCATCTGAAACATTTATAT
Source organism: Ladigesia roloffi (assembly GCA_037577295.1). Taxonomy (NCBI): domain Eukaryota; kingdom Metazoa; phylum Chordata; class Actinopteri; order Characiformes; family Alestidae; genus Ladigesia; species Ladigesia roloffi. Next base: position 50,772 of record JBBKCR010138181.1, on the reverse strand, counting down.
CCCTTTTCACTTCCTCACTGCTCCTTCTAGGGACTGCATGTCACAAGAGAAAAATAACTAGTTTCTTCTTACATATACACAACCTTCAATCTGTGCACAATCATTTTGTGAACGTATACGATCTTTGGTAATCTGGTGTTTGCAAACCTGAGTCCAAATTGGAGACTCTTTGTAGAGCAGATGAAGGACGACTTACACTGGCTGCCTGAAGTAGATGCTCACCTGTAGCGCCAAAGACAATACAAGCAAATCAAATCTAAAATAGCAGAAACTCCAATAAATAAAAATAAATGAAATATTTGGACACAGCTTGAATACCAAGACCAATTGATAACAAATACAAGAGTGTGCTGAGCATCAAGCAAATACTCTGTAATACTGCGTGTATTGTTGCTTTCGTCAATGATATTTGACTAAATATCTTCGTCAACGAACCTTTTTCATGTGACAAAAACGAGACGAGATGCAACGTAAATGCTGGACGAAATATATTATATAATATTTTTGATGAATAAGAATGAAACTAAATGTGGGTTACAAAATTAGAACCATGATAATATATCTCTTCATTTTCATTGACTTAAACAAGATGAAACGTTATTTCCTGTACGATAGGGAGGGGAGAAAAATTATAGGACGCTTCACCTTAGAGTTGAATGGTGTTTTGTCCCAATACTTTTGTTCATTGAGAAGCAATGTGAATAATTAATTCTATCTAGACTGGACAAAGGTATTGGGATGTATAGTCATTAAAGTGACAGGGAGAGAGAAATGACAGATTACATTACAGATTAAACAGATTACAGATTACATTACAAAAAAAAAATCAGTTTAATTCACTAAAACTAAACTAAAATATCATTAGTTTTAATTGACTAAAACTACACGAAAATAATATAATTCTGACTAAAATGACTATTCTGACTAAAATAAGACTAATATGCTCAGACTTTTAGTTGACTGAAACCTGACTCGACTAAAAAGAGTATGGACGTTACTAAGACCAACAAAAACTAAAATGACAGCTTGTAGCGAAGATTAGACTAAAACTAAAAATATGGCAGGCCACCAAATACAAAACTAACTGTGTATTTTTGGACTGACAGTGGCTGTAGAACAGAAGTAGTTATTTGGGTTTGGGAGTAACTAATAAAGAGAAGCAGTAGACATACCTGGCATGCTGATGTCTGCATAGCTGGGTCTTTTTTCTGTACGGGACGAGAGGGGCTTTGCAGCAGACAGAGCGCCTGTAATGGAATGCCTCTGTAAACAATCACAAAGTAGGTCTTTACAAACAGGAGGAATATAACTTCATATCTCAGATCACTTCTACCATATTACACTTATTGATAATTAAAGCACATTCCCCCTTCTAGTTGTGCATCTGCCACAATTCATAGTTTTGCTAAAACCAGATTTATGAAAAGCAGTTGGATCACCATCTGCTCCAGAAGGCTTATATAATCTAACCGAAGGCTTAGAGAAATCTCCTCGATTCACATTAGAAAATGCTGCACCTCCAAGATGTAAAAATGTGAGACAAAAAAAGCTTGGTTCTTCATCTAACGATCAAACACACGCTTTAAAGCTAAACAATAGAAAACTAGAGAGTAAATGATGATTAACTAAGAAGGAATCTTTTCATTCAAACTAGATTTTCTCCACCACATCTTCTGCCTGATATAGCTGAAGCAGATACCATTTAAAACAAAGCTGTGGTAGAAAGGTGTTAGCAACATGTTCAACATTTGTTAGATAGTGACTATTGTTAGAATGTTTGGCATTTACTGAATCGAAAACTAATCAAAACTATCGCAATGCAAAACTGTGCTAAAACTTGGAATAATTCGAAGGTAGGAAAACAGGGGGTCTGACCACACAGAGAGCTCCAATTCTACATTCTCACTAGTTTCCTTAAGCCCAGCCAATGCTGCAGTAGATTTAAAGATTCTTCCACAGTAGTCATAAAATACAAATAAAAAATCTGTTTGGAATTTCATCCTTAAATGTTTAATTGTTTTGACAACAGGTCATGGTGCTACTAAAGGCCATGAGCATGAGAAGAAAGTGCTTGCCACAGGGGACAACACAACAAATAATGCATCTGCTTATGAGATACAACTGTCTGCTGTAACTGTATAGCTGGGTTACCTGTATAGGTGATACAGCAGCTGCTGGAGGAGTCTTCAGAGGACTGGGACTGAGAGGGTTACGTGATAAGGATGTAGCAGCAACTGTGGTTGCAACAGCTGCAGCAGTGACAGCCGCAACAGCTGCAGCTGCTGAGGCATTTACTCCTGGACCTGCAATCAGACCAAGAAACATAAATGAGCAGCTTCAGAATTAAGCAGTTTGAAAAGATTATGTTTGAATAGAAGATAATTATAATCTAGAAGAAATGCAAATGGATTTAAGCCTCAACGCTAAGACATATTCTGTCTAAATTAGAAACAGTAATACACATGTGTAGTGTGTGCAACCTTGAGAGGCATTGTCAAAGCTCTTGATAAGAGTTTTGACTGTGGGTGAGGGCTCAGATGTGCTGGATGAACGTTGACTTAGCCCCAAGCCTTGTCTCAATGCAGCCAGGTCCCGCTCCACAGCATTCATGTAGTTATATGCACGCCCACGCTCATCATCCTGTCTGCAGGATTTAAAACATTTTACACAGGTAAATAGATCTGACATTTACTTCACCTTTGAAAAGTACAAATTAATGAAAGGTAAATTGTAGTTGTATGGTCATTAACCTTTGTGCTATTGTAACATGAGTCTTTTTAATTTTGCAGGCATGTTTTAGCCATCTGTGCTTTGAAGAATTTAGTTTTCAAGTTACAGAAAACGCTCCTATAGAACTTACCTATGGAAATTGCTTTTTAATATAAAGTCTGGGTTTAAAAAAAAAAAAAAATCACCTGGATGCATTGTAATGCATAAAAGGCTTACTGAAATATTACAAACTAAATTAAAGAGGCCCCATACAGTCACACATGAACACACCACAGCACATGGTGTGAATAGAATGCATTTTTTCTCTGTATTAAACCTATTCACCATTTTGTTGGCTGCCACTAATGAGGGGGCACCCGGGGAGCAGTGTGTGGGGACAGTACCTTTCTCAAGTGTATATCAGCGCTGTCTCTAGCAGTGCTGGGACACATGAAAACAAAATAGACTGCAGATTATCTAAAATTTTTCTCTCTAGGTTAATATAAGACCTAAAAGCAGCTCATTTCCAGTCCAAACGTGGCTAGTTTAGTTAGGCTTTCTGTAGTTATTTTTTCCCCTTCTGTTAGACTACAGGCCTGGGAGATCATGAACATCGAGATCTGAAACAAACTGTAATGCCGGTGCTGCCACACCACAACTCTCACATCACACATGTTTACTAAGGGTGGCAGTGTGATAAATCTTGGTTGTCCTTTCTACCTAGGCTGTTGTAGCAATGTCTACCCGAACCATGTTTGCATCCTTCACATTTATATGTTGTAAACTGTAAACTCAAACAGAACTAACACTGCTTTCAACATTTTAAATCTGTATTCTCCAAACAGGAACTGCTGAACATCAATTCAGGTTGATCAATCATCAGCAGCAGCATTTCGGGCTTACCATCACTTCAGATCGAAGATCATTAGGGGTTCCCTGACCATTAATCGATGGCAGAGCCCAAACGATATAACTAGAATCTAACTGGTAGGTTTGTACCTGTAAGCATTAAACAATTCCAATTTTCTAAACATGCACCACTGAGTAGATTTTTGTCTGGTTTTCCAGGTTACATAAATATATTGAGAACACTACACAAATAATTATATATCTGCGTTCATTGGCTCAGAATACTTACTTGTGGTTTTTAACCTCATCAAGCTCTTTGCCGAGTTTCTCATTCTTATCTTGGGCATCTTGCAACCGGCGTTGCAGGTCACCTATCTCCTCCTGAGCTTCAGATTTGATGTCATTAGCAATGACCACAGCCGTCTGCAAATCAGCTTGAAACTGCCGCCACTCGGCTGATTCCTCCTAAAGGTACCCACAAACAAAAGACATTTCATTGAAAAATAACAGGTTGCATCGTAACTTGGTAATCAATGTGACTGACTTCACCCATCAATGTTTTTAATGTAGTGATCAGAGTACATGACTAGTAGTGGAAATTAAACACGGAATATTATGCAACAAAATCATATTAATCTCTGTCATCCTCAGGCCTGATTACATATTAAATTAGATTTTTTGAAAATGGGTTTCAGAATCAGAATCAGAATCAGAATCAGAAAACTTTATTTATCCCGAAGGAAATTGTTTGTGGTGACCGCCACATTACACAGACACAGATCAACACGAGACATCAGAATAATGCAATTTAGAATAACAATAGAGTAGGAGTCAGATTACTGCAATACTAGGATAAATAAATCAGGTGTAATACAAGTCTGAATAACTAACAAAATAAACAATTAACTAGCAAATAAACAGTTTCACTTAATGGTAATTACATGGCAATGAGTGAAGTTAAAATTCTAAAAGATGAAGAACTTATCAGTACAGTAAACACAATCTGGTAATATACCAGGATCTTAGTGTGAAAAGGGATCAGGCAGCTTCGAAAAACGAAAGCAACTCTACATTAAAAACCTACAGCCACTAGGGGGCAGGTCCTAACACCATGCTGTGGTTTGCTGCATCCAGTGTATATATGGGCTGTGCATGTTGTGGTTGCAGAGATGTAATTACTGAGGACTTAATCAATGAGAAATCAAAAAGTGTAACCACAACAGAATAAATGGGGAGAGCATCTTCAGCACATGTATCTGTTTGTAAGATGAAGTATATTACAGTCTTAACGCTTCTTCATGCAAGCACTGATCCCTTCAACAGTAGGTTTTATTCACTTAGTGAGACAACTGTTGAGAGGCCAGTTGGAAGTGCTCTGTTTACAGATGAATAATGTTGAATGATCTTTATATTATAACATTATATTGAAAATTCAACTAAGCACCTTAATTTAAAATATGAATAATCTGAGAATTAAACATAAAAAAAACATGTCACAATAATAAAAAACAATGTCACAATAATGGCACCCATCAAAATCTCAACTAAAAAACTGTAGGGTATGTTTCTATGTAAATGTAACAAAATGATTAACTTCCTTTAGTCATTAATTTCTTAATTTCTTTGCACTAATCAGGGAATCAGTTCAAGAAAACAGTTAGGGCAATCATTAAGAAGTTCAACATTTTTGTCAGGACCTGCTGCTTCAGAGTTGACACTTGATTTTAGTCAAACACAACATTTTGTTTAATCAAAGGCAAGTAACTTACATGGAAAGTCACATGCATCTGTTGTGCACGACTATTTAATTCTGCACCTTAATAATGTTCCTTTTCAGGCTTTGTTTCTTTTTCAAGCTAGCTGTTCTTTTGCTTCCACTATGTTCTCACAGAAGTACTGTGTCGGGTCGGTCAGTGGCTAATTTTGGCCACTGCTTTTGTGTTGGAACTTTTCTGTTTCTGTTGATCTAGGACTTTTATTCTGGTACCTTGTTTGGTTTTGTTCTGTGTCACATGGGTTTGGGATCACGTGTCTGGATCTAGGTTTGTGACTTGTGTTATTAGGTTCACCTGTCCCTTGTTTATGTCCCTTTAGGTTGTGTATTTAAGTCTGGTTTTGTCTGTGAACACCCATGTGACCATCGCCTCACTCCCTTGTGTGTCATGTCCCTGTGTCCCCCCCGTGACAGGTACAAATGTCAGGTCATGAATAGTTGCTTTGAAAACTGACCAAAATATTTGCAGACAGTTTTTATCCCTTGTTACATAAATTTTTCAGCCACAGTGCAGTTCTTTTCCACACTACTTAGTTTCTGTCTGTAGCATCACAGTGTTACTACTCATGAACAAGCAAAAACAGTGAATCAAATTACAGTTGCAAGTATAATTGCAATATCAGAGTGACAAGGATTTTTTTTTCTTTTTCCAAATACCACTTTGGCTAATCTATGAAGCATTAGCTTACAGAAAACTAAAATAAGCACTATGGAAGTGAAGCACAAAAACAGTTCTGTCTTCTTTGACATCATTATTTTAGCAACATATGGCATTAACATATTAAAAATTGTACATTTCTCTTCAATTTTAGGAAGAAAAGATGAAACTGAACATAAAAAGTGGTCATGAAGTCCCACTCACTCTGAGCCTGCGATGAAGTATCTTCATCTCTCTCTCCATGTCATGCTTCTGGTCCTGCAGTTTTTTCATGGAATCTGAAAATGGATGCAGAAATGAATGAGCGAGTAAGAGCAAGTGACTGTAAAACAAAGAAAATAGGAAGTTGTAAAGACGGACGGAGGTGTGAAAATAACCTATAGAGCAAGCAAAAATCAAGTTTGAGTCAGTGTCAGAAAAAGAGCAGATTTTGCACTGTGGGCTTGTTTTCTGGTGTGAATCAGCAAACACACTGCTGTTCTTACATTTGTTTAGTGTGATGGCAGAAGTACTCATACTATTGTTCAATTTTGAAATACTGGCATGATTCAAACATCAAAACATCTGTTAATATCTGGTGCATAGGTTGAAATTTGTTTTTTGCTACCAAATTGGCACAAGGTATAAATACCTAACATTCTGGATCATCAGTGTGAGTACCTGCCTGTTTGAAAATTACATTCTGCATGTCGTTGGAAATGTTAAATGACCAAATCAAGAGAACCTGTTTCACTGCACTGTGCCACTACATGCTATTATTACACTGTTTCTCTACAAGCTAATAATTTATTTAACAGTGAGATAAAATAAAGATTTATTGGACAAGACCAATTAAAAACAATCAGCATCCATAAATGTTTTCTTAATGGTTACTGAAAATTACAGAACAGCATCACAACCAAAACTGAGGCACTGCATCAAAAAATTAATCCCCTCTCTCCCTCTCACTCTCACACTCACTTTCAAGGTCACTGATGATGAGATTGTCATGTAGTTTCACAGCTCTGTGCTGCTCCACTTCATCTTCCAGCTCAAAGATGGTTTCTTTCATGTCCGCAATCTCAGTTTCTTTTTCTTGCATATTCTCTCGCTGCTTTTCAAGAGTTCTCTTCTGCTCCTCCAACTCCTTCTGAACCTCACTCTGGAAGCTCCTGTACTCACCATCCAACTACAAATATCAAAACAGTAAGGGAATGTATTATTAACATTAGGCCCTGCATACACACTAAGATAGTTAATGCAAAAGTGTTAACTATGTTAGATACTCTAAACTACAAATCTATTAACTTCTACTGAGCAGCTCGTTTATCATTAGTGCCAGAAGCCTCAATTGGTAGACAGGAATGAAAACGAACTACAAAAACACTGAATTAATTCTTTGACCCAATGAATTTGAATTAATGTCTGGCTTAGCCTTTAAAAATAAGCTTAGCCCTGGTCACCCAGTGACCATGGGGTCTTCTGTAGACCTATGGGTTCACAAGTCTGTGCTAGTCAGACAGGCTGTTGTAACTTCTAACAGCTAGAACAAACTTTCCTTGTGAACTGTTTTTCTCATATGCGGCCACTCTGGGTTCTTTGTCACAAACTTTAAATCTGTTCACAATTTTGATAAGCTTTGCTCAAATTTACTCAAACAACTTGTTCTATGAGATGGACTTTAAAACTGTCATAATTTGGAGGTTCGGGGGTATTTTGTCACATTTACAAACAAGTATTTTTGATGATAATTAAGCTTTGGATTAAAAGTGCATGCATCTACTGAGACCGGATTCCCTTAATAGCTTACTTTTATAAATAATGGGGCTACATCTTTGTCTTTGATGGTTCCATTATTTTATACATTATTGTTTAGACAGGAAGAGTATGAATTTTAATTTGTATCTTTAATGGGCAGCTCTAAATGCCCAATTCTCCAGTAGCATCATACTATACGTTTTTATAGGGCTCGATATCCTCATCTGTCTTCAAGAAAACACAACTGATGGTAAATGACAGTATGATTAAATACATGAAGTGTTAATGTGAAAATTTTCAGAACACAAAAGTTACAAAATCTGTAATATAAAATACTGACTATAATAATAACTGGGAGCCAAGCATCCAAGGTGTGAGTGAACCCATCATGTTCTAGCCTTTTCTTTATAGTCACCTTATTTTTCCTTGTACTTCTGGCTAGCAGCCCTTAGTCATGAAAAATGGCACACTGACTGGGAAAATGTCCTGATCCTTTTCCCGGAATTTCATATCTGCACATTGAGCAATAATAATAATAAACAACATATATACAAATAACTCTGTAAACTGTTACCTTTTTGAGGGTATCCTGAAGGCGGCCCACCTCTGTACGTGCATGTCCCAGTTCATCTTGCAGCTTGGTGGCTTTGTCTTCAGCATCCTCCTTATCCAATCTGACTCTCTCCAAAAGCTGCCGGATATTGCTCTTATCTCCAACGTTATGGATAGAGTAGAGCTCAGCCACCTTTTGCCTCTCCTGCTCCAGCAAGACCCTACAGCGGTTTAGCTCAGCCTGATTATTGCCCACGGTTTCCCTGCAGTCCTCTAGCACAGCAGCCATGCAAGTCCTCTCCTGGCGCTCCGTCTCCACCATTCTCTCCATATGGTGGTTACGGTCTTTCAGAGCAGCAATCAGGTCTTGAGCTTCTGCATTGTCCTGCTCAGCCATTTTCAATGTGTTGCTCAGGTGTTGCTGCACACCCAGAAGCTGGTCACGATCAAATCGTGCATTTTCAGCCAGTTCCCTGTATCGCTGCTCTAACTCCAGGTAGCGGCCACTCTTAATGTCCTCATCCACAGTGTAGGCCACACCATGCTCATCCAGGAGTGATCGGAAATATTCAATCTGCCGGCTGCAGTGCTCCAGCTTATCGCTCTGCTGGCAAAGGGAATCCATGAGCAACACCTTCTCCTCACCTAATCTCTCATTCTCACCATTTAATTCCTGTGTAATCTGCTGTAGATCAGCAAGCTCTTGAAGTGTGGCCTGCAGCTCCTCAGATGTACTGTGTTGGTTCTCCTCCATCTGATGAATGCGCTCCGTCAGGCAGGCCACAGACAGCTCAACATTGTTGCTACTTCTGCTGTTATGGGAGTGCTCACGACTTGCAGGGTCTCCAGCCTCAGACTCAGAGGAACATGAAGAACCGCAACCAGAGTGGGCCTCCAGGGCATCATCGCTGGAGGTGACTGCCTGGTACACCTCACTGGACTCACTATCCAGATTGTCAGTCGAGCCACTCCTTTGACCGCTGGTCAAAAGATCTTCCATGGAACCTGGAGCAGAACATTCTGCTGATGATGCCAAGGCAGTGCCACAGTCTCCATGGCCTCCAGCAGCTAGTGAGGATGAGAGTTCAGGGCTGATAGAAGAATAGCTAAACAGTTTCTCAGCTCCATCTAATCTCTGCTCCAAAGAAAAGCCAAGGGCATTGAGGCGGTCTTTGAGCATTCGGTTCTCGTTCTTGAGGAAGCTGAGTTCTTCACAAATGGACTGATTCTGTTCATGCAGGAGAAGCAGTTTGGACTCTACATCTGCTGCAGTAATCGTTGCAGTTGTCTGGCGCTCTGGTGGCCTCTTTTCCGCCTCTTCCTCCTGGTGTCATCACAATAAATAGGTTCATTTGACACTTCCTTTATTCTGTCAACAAAAAATTGTCTAAATCTCCAACTGACCTTATGAAGGTTCATAAAATGTGTGAGTACTTATTGTTTGAGTTTAGAGTCCTGTGAAGTGGTGCGACAGAATGCTAAGATGACTAACACTCCCTTCTGAAGCATCTTGTTTGTCTCTTTAAAAAAAAAAGGTTTTCCAAGTGCTCTGAAGTGTATTGTGGGTGGTGGGCTGTTTTTTTCTTTAGCTGGTGAATTCATAAGGAAGGTAGAATGCTAGTACGACAAAAAATATTAAACCTATTACTTGAAACTGACTACTGAAATGACAAAAATGTCAGAAAAAGAGGACAAGCTAAAATCTGAGTTTATACTGATAGGAACATGAAGACCCAAGTAAGCAATTTAAACTCTATCTGTCTAACTTCACAGGGTAACATGTTTAGTAAATAAAACCTGGTATCGTACTACATGGCTTAACATAATCCGTTTTTTAGTTTATTTTTTACTGTTTATTGTTTGTTTGCTTCTATTTAATAATGTTATCTAAAACAAACCTGGCTGTAAGCCTAGCCAAAGGAATTGTCAAAGATATTACACCTTTTTTCAACACAGAATAAACCCTAGAGACACTTTCAGCTAGAAAATATTGCTCTACAGAATATCAGATTAGTGAGTCTGGGGAACTGTGTGTCTCATTAGGCTAAAAAAAAGGAATGGAAGGATAGTCTATTTTTATCTATAGTTACTTCATAGATCAAAAATTTAAGAGTAGTCATTGTTCCACAAATATTCATTTAAATGCTATTTGTAGTTCTAGGAGATAAGGGGCCAGATGTAAGAACCATTGCTTTACCTCAGGCAGTCCTAGCTGTATCCTCATATTTCGCAGCTCAACCCGTAGCTGCAGGATTTCCAAGTCTTTGTTCTTAGCGAGGCCTAGGAGGTCCTTCATTTTGGTCTCCAGGGCCAACTTGTCACCATGCCTCTCAGATTTGGATCTGTTTGTGCGACCCTCTGAATCTAAGGCCTGGGTCTGACTGCAACATTGCTTTCTTGGAGCCCCATCTGTACCAGACAGCTTTTTGTTGCTAGAGGTCCTGGAGCTGCGCAACCGATCACGGCAAGAGCTCGGATCTTTGGAGGTTGCTGAAGATGCACGTTTAGCAGAAGAACCTTCAAATGAAACAGAAAAGGAAAAGGTACACCAGGCCCAAACAAAACTTATTACAACATTGCAATGCATAAGCTTACATGAAAAGAAAACAATCTTGAACAAAACAAACACACAACCTAGGACAGTCTAGTGATTATTTTGATATTCAGTTTAGCCATTTATTTTAGACATCATTTGGCATTTTTTAATACCCCAAAAGACATCTACAACACTCGTGTTTTTCTGTAATATCCACTGTTACAAACAATGATTTAATCACTGAACTTGGAAAAATATGACAATTACAAGTTTATCTGATACATAAAACAAAATCAACACATATGCTGCACTGGGCAAAATACGGTGACATGGATGGATCCAGTGATATCTTTGGCTCAGACAATAGGTGATCATTTGTGTTATGTTGCAAAGATGGTAAACTACTGTACAAAATTTGCACATGACCCCATCTTTAAGTTGTGAATTCCTTTTATTTCTGGGCTCAAACACAGCATCAGTAGGCTAATGTTGACACTGTGAACAGAGGAGCTATGCAACCAAGGTATACCTAGCAAACTAAGGTCCACTGCAATGTCACCTGAACCAGTAGCCTGGGGGAGAAGGTCTGGCCAAAGGGAACCACGGTAGCCCTGTAGGACTACTCTGAGAACACAGATTGGAATATGTTCAGGTAAGGCAACCGCCTATGACCAGGAGGAATACCCAGACTCTGCGACTGGTTACACAGAGAAGTGCACCAACTATGTTAACTGTAGTGAAGACTGCAACCATGTGCCAACCAGAAGCCTTGGTGAGCTGGTGAGAAAACACTTCATGTTGAGCCTAAACATCCCAAACTTTAACTACATTTTAGACTTCCTGACTGGGAGACCACAGTCAGTAAAACCTCAGGCACCACTCTGCTGAGGCAGGTCCCCCCCACCCCACCGGCTGTGTGCTCAGCCCACTGTTGTTCATGCTGCTCACCCCTGAGTGCACTGCTTAGTCAAAATCCAACATTATTGCAGAGTACAATGACAAGAATATTTTGTTTCTCATCAGCAAAGACAATAAAACAACATTCAAATAATAGGTGGAACAACTGGTCAGCTGGTACCACAACAACAATCTGTCCCTTATAATAGATAAAGCAAAGGTAATTGCTGTCGTCCTCCAGAGACAGGCTGACCATGATCTCCTGCTCAACAATGGCTCTGAAGTGGAAAGTACCAGTGGCACAACCTTACCTGATCCATTGACACCAGCTATGTTGTAAAAAAAGGCACAACAACGCCTGCACTTCCTGCAGAATCTGGAGAGAGTCAGATCCTATCACCCATCCATATCACCTTCTACAGAGGAATTCTTAAGAGAATCCTCACCAGTTACAACACTCTGTGTTTTGGAAAAAGGAAAGCAGTCTCTACAGTGTATAATGAGGATAGCTGAAAAGATCATTGAGGTCTCACACCTCACCTTTCAGGACATCTCTCAGATACACTGTGTTTGCAGAGCCTCAAATATTGTGAAGAACCCTACTCACCCCTCACAACGCTTCCTTCCCCTGCTGCCATCCGGAAGAATGTTTTGAAAATTAGGACCTGAATTTCAAAGCTCTGCAATAGCTTCTTCTGTCAGCGTTCTAAACTGCCTGGCATCCTTCATCTCATCCCCATAATCCCCTCTGCACAGTGAACACTGGTATCACACAATGAATGCATCATCACTTTACCCTAAAGATAGTCTCCTAACTGCATAACCTCTTTGTCAACTGTACTTTTAACTGCTTGAACACTGGTCCTTGCACATTATAGTGTTGGTAAGTGACTGTGAGAATTGTAGACAATATTTTACATTGTTATCATGTAAGTCCTAATTGCAGTGTTTTACAAATTGAGCTTTACCTTCACCAGACCAGTGGTTGGAAAAATACAGACAGAAAACTGGTACCTGAGGTGTTCTTGGCCTTGTTCTCAGATGTACTGGTGCCTGTTCCAGTGCCCCTCCTCCCTCTGGAGACACTGCTGCTGTTCCCAGCTATGCTTCCAGCCATAGCAGCTAAAAGATCATCACTGCTTTTGACCTGCCAGACAAGAGTGATTTAAGTAAGACCATATTTACACCTAATCACTTCATATGTCTTAGGTTAAGGATTACATCTGGATAAGACACATTTAAAAACACAATTTAAATCTGACCAGTCAAATCACTTCAGGGGGTGGCCTGAGAGATGCCAGAGCCATGATATAGAAATGTAAATGCATCAGTCTCAACAAGACACATTCATTAGCCAAAATGACTCCAATACTGTGACATGATGTGTAGTCTATAATGACTAGCAAATGTATATTCTGTGGCTAAAAATATGATCAGGATACAATCTAGATATTAGTCACAAGACATCATTAGGTATAAACAAGGTTTCAGTTGCTGTTTTTTTGTTCAGGAGCACAATTTATTAGTAAATCATCAGATATTAAAGTAGGTAAGTGATGCTACTTTGTGCAATACGTTGACATTTCTGGCACCAACAACTTGTATCACAACAGCCCCATCATCTTTAGGCCGCTTTGTAAAAACATATATATGAACTATACAAAAAACAAGTAAAAAAAAAAAAAAAAAGAACGAAGGGAACTCAAAGCTCAAGCAGGACAAAATATTTGACCTGTACCTTAGCCAGCGTGTTGCAGCTCTTTGTAGAAGTTTTTCCTGTGGTCAGCCCTGATGCTATGCACTCTGATTTTCCTCCACCAGTCGCTGCCTTTGTCACCAAGGGCCTGCCTGCTTTCTTCATACTGTACTCGATGCATCTACACCTGTCTTCATGAGTGTAACAAAGAGTACAAAAAACAACTAAGAACATTTTGTACAATTTCTGCTCATCACATCTGAAATACGACTGTGTTTATGTGGATCCTGTCAACTCAGTTCCCCAAATCAACACTGTATATTATTTTGTTGGAGAACACTCCAAGTACTAATGGTGGACCAATACGCGAATAAGAGAGTAGTGGGTAGATGCTGACATTCAATAACTATGTAAACAGTTTAATAATTACAATCATTTATAAGCAGAACCTTTTTAAAACTCAGTCATGTTATGATTTCAAAAAACAGGAAAAACAAGGTTGGAATTATTACACACAAAACCTCAAAGACATTAAATCCATTCTAAAATTCTCTCTGGAAAAATTTCTTATCAGTCATCAGACTCCACTAAGTTTTCCTCAATGCTAAAGACAAAAAAAAAAACAACAGCAATAGATGTGAAATCAGAACATAAACGAACTAGTTAAAACCAAAGGAAGGAAACTAAAAGGGACTGATTACAATCTTAATCACCAGTTCCCACAGGAAATTCAAGACAGAAAATAAATTTGTAAAAAAAATCTTGACTCAAATCAAGTTAAGAGAGAAAACACTAAACCCTCTTTGTTGATAGCAACCTTGTGGTATATTTTTTTCTACTCTAGAATGGCCATGCCACAGTGCACAAATCAAGCTCATCAAAGTTAGATGAGTTGGGTGTGGAAGAACTTGATTGGCCCTGACCTCAACTCCATCCAGCACACTAGGGATAATCTGGAAGGAAAATTGTCAGGCCTTCTCATCCGACACAAGTACTTGACCTCATAAATGCTCTGCAGAAAGAATGGGCACAAATTCCCACAGAAACAATCCAAAATCTTGAGGAAAGCCTTCCAAGAAAAGTAGAGACCAACTCCATATTCAATTATATGTATTTGAATGCAATGTCATTAAATTCCTTTATGTGGAATAGCCAGGCGTCCCAATATTTTGTTAATATAGTGGATAACATTTCATTGTTCTAAAACCACTGCTTTTTTCACAAAATATTTTAATACTGAGTGTAGTAATCTACATCTGTTGTTATGCTGCAGATGACAGAACATCATAACGATGGAACACAATTAAAAAAACTTATTCGGAACAAAATAGCCCATGTTCATCCTAAACCTCTTTTGACATTAGTTTTAATTCGAGATATTACCATGACCCTAGCCTAACTAAAACCTAAATAGCAAAAGGATGTTTGTAGTTAAATGGATTTGCAGAAATAGTTGGCATCACAGTTTTTAGTGTTAATTACATTGGTTCTATAAGTTACATTAGCAGTGGCTAGCTATGGTAGTTAGCTTGTCAGGAACCCTTAAAAGTAACGTTCATACATGGATTACATCGAAACTAAGGTCTCATAGGTTCTCACGGTATATATCTAATAAACATGGTGCTAATTTGTTAGTATTCTTAGTTCAAATAAGATGCTAAATATGATGTGATGCTTGCAAGTCTAAGTGCTGCAGCAGAAGTACCATGATGCTAATGCTAACAGAAAAGTAACTGTTTAACTCTAGGCTAACAGAGAGGATACATCAGGGTTCCCACCTCCACTTCACTCTCCAGACCTATGTAAACTCCTTCGAGGCTTTCGGTCTTGTGTAGTAGGAAATCCCGGTGGCTCTTCCAGGTTTAGTGATCACGAGGGATCCTCTCCCAAACTCATCTCTCATTTTTCTGGTGGCAGCTTCACTGTCTGCATCTCCAAACTGGAGCCCAGGCCACTCTGTTCCTTCAACAGCGTCCTCTGGTGTTCTCAACACATGGAAAAAGTAACTTCACAGGTCCGGAACATTCTTAGAACCCCTTGATACACCATAAAGACAAAAGCATGACTAAACCCAGTATCTGCATATTTAATGGAAAAAGGCAGTGCTTCTAGAAAAATGTTGAAGATGTTGTTCCCCCTTCGCAGCTATAACAACTTCCACTCTTCTGTGAAGGTTTTCCACAAGATTTTGGAGAGTTTATGTGGGGAGAAAAAGGTGTGTTCAAAAAGTTGGAAATGTGGCTTTGTCCAACTTGTCTTTAGGATTTAGGTTTAGGTTTTGTTTAAGGTGCAACAATCCTGAAATAACGCAATGATCATTTATGTAACATGAATGTTCATTTATCCATTTATGTATATTGGGAATGTATTTATTAGTAATTGGTTAAAAATAACAGCCCAGCTAAAATGTCGAAGGTTATACAGACCCAAATATCAAACAGCAGTGATCAGCAGTTCATTTTAAAAACAATGTTCCAATTTTGCTAAAATTAAATGAGCAGTGTATTTTTATTCCTTTTATGCCACGAAGAGTTGGAAAATTGTGTATACATGTTCAAACATTGTCCCAAAATATTGTCTGCAAAACTATTATAAAACGTTCCTTTAACCCCACCTCTACAAATGATTTTAGTGATAGGGTGCCGCACCCACTGTTTGTGACAAAGAGATACCACAGGTCTTTCCTTCAAGCTGCTGGCAGGCTTTACAACCAACATCTCTCAGCTGACACACACACACACACACATAACCCACAGTCTGGTAAGTGCAATTTGGTTCAGGACTGATAAGTGCAATAGTTTATTTAAAATTATTTGTATTTTATTTACATTACTCTTACAACTAATTATATCATTATATGAATCCCAGGGCTGCCCCTGGCACCACTGCATCGCATGGTGTATGTGTTAAATACAAAAAGATTATTTCACTCTGTTCACACTGTATGCTGTCCTGTGTTATGTTTACGCGTGATTATAAGGGGCTGCTTTACATAAAAATATAATAATTGAATACAAAGTAAAAACGTAAAAGAAAAAATATTGTACACGTAACGGCATTTACATTATATATGTATTGATCAAATTAGGTATTTGCACTTTGCTGTGTTTTGTTATGCACCCCACCCCCCCTTCAGTGGTCCTCAAATTTTTTTGACCAGTGTAAGGAGATTCAGACTCGGTAGGTGGCACTTCAGCTTCCAGAGAACCACCACATCTACACCTGAAGAAGAAACGAGGGAATACTTCCATCCGGCCCTGCTTTGAGTAAGTCTTTTCCAAAAATCTACACATTTAAATTATTTAATAATAATAATAGTTGTAGTGATTATATGAATAATGGCCACTATGCTGCCGGCTGCTGGAGCAAACTGTCCATCAGGATCAGATCTGAACTGGAGCTCTAAAACAGCACTGTTCTCCTCCTGGATTTTTATTACCTTTTCAATGTTCCTTTATTGAGTTGTTATCGATTCACATATTTTATTTAATTCTGTTTTATGTGTATTTCTATAAAGTCCATTGAATAGCCTTTCGTGTGTCGTAGTGTATAATATGAGTAACGTGTGAATTTATTTCTACTATTACTAATAATGATAACAATAATAAAAAAGATAATAATACTACGTTTAACAACGTGGAAGTCATTTCATAACCTGCTTTTATGGCCGAATATTATTTATAAAATTATTTTTTATTGCAAGACATGCTAAAGTTAGCTCTGGATGGCTAAAAGCAATGTTAGCAAGCTATCAATATTCGACATGCTAAACTAAATACAAATAAATAAGGATTTTTTGTTGTTGTTGGCAAAAATGCACTGGGTACATTATAGTAACGTACTAGTAACTAGTATTTTGTCAACTACGTTTTTTCAACTTGCTTTTTGCTAACCACAAACAAATTAGCAAAATATAATTATTTCATGAGATAACTGAGATTGTGTAACGTTTAATTATTTAATATTTCAGGAAAGAAGATAATAGAGAAGACTATGCCCTTTTTACACGGCTTCAGAAGGATAGTGTATGAATACCAACCATTTGTGGATGCAGTGATGTGTGTTTTAACGATGGAGGGTGGGGAAAATAACTCTGACAGGTGAGTGTGGTTTTGTGAGCATCCTATACTGTGTGGACAAATTTATTGACCATTCCACCAGCAGGTGCTTTAAAGACATTCTATGACTTTGTATTTAAATACACATAATTTGGTATAGGGTTGCTCCCCTCTTTGCAGTTGTAATAGGTTCCACTCACTTTGAAATTATTTCCACAAGATTTTGTAGTGTTTCTGTGCAAATTCCTGTCGAGCATATGTGGAGCAAATTTATTCTGTAGAGTATATATGAGGTTGGACACCAATGTTGGCGAGAATGCCTGGCTCCCACTCTCCATTCCAGTTAATCTGAGAGGTTTGAATGAGGTTGAGATCAGGGTTCTCTGTGAGCAAGTCAAGTTTTTCCACACTGAACCTGACTTTATGGACCTTGCTTTGTGCACAGGGAAACAATCATGCTGGGATAGAAATGTCTTGTATGCTAAGACTGGCCTTAGTAAGGGACAACCTGAATTCAGTAATTAAGAGATGGGTTGTAATACTTTTTTCCATATAATGTATATATTGAAATTAGACTCAAGATCAATTCTATTAGTGCCTAAATGTATTTATAATATTATCTAGTAGAACTGGTTTGTGTGATATCTTAATAAAATCTGTGTAGAACAATTAATCAAAGTTTGTGAACATTTGTTTTCATTATGTACAACAGCCAGGACAAGCCTGATGATATCTGTAAATCTCTCACTGAGTTACTCGAAAAAGAGTTGCAGTCGCCGGTGTTTATGGAGGGAATCAGCTACTCTTTGTTTAAAATGGCAGAACTTGGGGAAGTTAGTGCTGCTGAAGTGCTCTTACGTTATGAAGCTGACGTAACCTTTGAAGGCAAGTGTCTTTCCAGGCTTTTTTTTCTTCATTCTACCAAAAATTGTATTGTTCATGATATAAATACAACGATACAAATAGCCAAATGCAAAACATACCTGCTGTAGCCAGCTTGGAAATTAATTGTGCCAGAATGAAGGAAAGCATTTCTCCTCTGAAGATCTTTATATCAGCTTTATATTCTGATTCCTTCCTAACAGACCCAGTGTCATATTACAACCCCTTGCACATTGCTGTGCTTAGGAATAAGCCTGGAATGGTAAAGTTGCTGGTTGGACATGGAGCAAACATTGACAAGAGAGATAGGGTAAATGTTGTTTTATAATGTTAGAAGAAATCACTTTTTCATTTTCCTCTAATGTAAAGTGCTGCCTTTCATTATGTTTAATAAAAAACTGATGCATATAGATTCATGAGAGTAGCCCTCTGGACCTCGCCAGTGAGGAAGCAGACAGACTCCCCTGCCTCCGCATGCTTTTGGATCTTGGAGCTGACATCAATGCCAAAGACAAGAATGGTAATGTATCTGTGGCAAAGTCACATATTTAATACTTGTTGGCAACTGGCACTAATAGGCTTTGCTATTCCATTACCCTGCCTGGAGATGTTTTTGTATGGAACCACAAACTTAGAGAAAAAAAAACAAACAAATCAATAAATAAATTATATATATGTAACATTTGCCGGGGCAGCAAGTGGCCTAGTGGTTAGGGAGTTGCCCCTGTGATCAGAAGGCTGTGGATTTGAGTCCCAGTACTGCTAGTGGCACCACTGAGATACCCTTGAGCATGGTATGGCCCCCACACACTATTCCCTGGGTGTCTGCCCACAGCTTCACTTGGTGATTGGTGAAACTGACCTTTCTTTTCAATGAATATTTCCCTTCCACCATATAATATAGATTTGTGTGGGTTTTTTTCTTGCAATGTAAAGTGACCTTGAGTTTGTGAAAGGCACTATATAAATGTACTTTATCATTATTATTGTATAGAAACCCAGCCAATGTTATCTGTACACCAGTGCAATAGCAGTGATTTTTGATTTTTACAGTTTATTCACTTTATGTTCCAAAATTAGCCAGAAAAAGTCCTGATAGTAGTTGAAATTTTCATTTACCTTCGCTGCAGCTCATATTAACCACACGATAAACAGCAGGCTATTCCATGTTTGAGACTGTGTCACTGCTGTGCATTATATTGTATATTATAAGCTTAAACATCAGTGAGACATGGGCCCAGTGTGTGTGTACATACTGTACAGGTCAATAGTTTGGACACACCTTCCCATTCAGTGTGTTTTCTTTATTTTCATGACTATTAACATTGTTAGATTCTCACTGAAGGCACCAAAACTATGAATGAACACATGTGGCGTTGTACACTTAACAAAAAAACTGAAAACATGTTTTATATTATAGTTTCTTCAAAATAGCCACCCTTTGCTCTGATTACTGCTTTGCACACAGGTGTTTACTGCTAAACTCCTCTGGGAACTTCTTCAGGACTGTTGGAAAACCATTTCAGGTGACGAGCTCTTGAAGCTCATCGAGAGGATGCTAAGAGTGTGCAAAGCAGTAATCAGAGCAAAGGGTGGCTGTATACATATGTATAATATAGCCTGGATTCAGTCATGAGCAGACTATTAAAACCACACCATGTATGTGAACTTCTGTATTTATCATTCATTACAGGGAAAACAGCCTTAATCCATGCTTTTGAGAGCAGTGATGGACTGATTGTCAATAATACAGACAATATTCAGCTTCTCTTGGAAAGAGGTAAATAACCTGACAGGCCTTTATTCAAATGGATAATTTCAACATCACTTACTTCCATAATAAAACTAAACTTGATTTTACGTGAATGAAAAATGATCAAAAGTGATTATGTTACAGGGATGGGGAAATTCCTTTCATGACCAATACATTTTATACAAATGTTTTTACCCTATATGTAAACATCGAGACCCATTGGCTGCTTCTCACTGATCACACAAGCTAGGAGAGTGAAGGCTTGCACACGCTTCCTTCAAAACATATTAAGGACACTGCATCTTTTCAAACTTATCCTAATGCAGTGTTTCTTAGAACAGAATGTTGACTTCCTGCATAGGTATGTCAGTTAGGAGTTTAGTGTGATGCTGGCTTTACCATTTAGAAATCTTTAATGCTTTCTTTATTTGTAATATTTACTTTTACAAGGACAATAGGGTGTGGTGGGCGAGGCTCAGACATCACAAAAGCAAAATAAGTGTGCAAGATATCTGCAGTTTCCGCGAATGTGAGGGAGTATCCTCGAACGATTATTAGTTCTGTTCTAAGGAAAATATCAGCAAATGACGGAATCCGCAACTGGCTAGCCGCTGTAGTTTCAGATGCTGTGCAGTACACCGGTACTGTTACTCTACTTTAACACTGACCTGCAGATTGTGCAGGTCACAGAAGGAGCTCCACACATGTGATGTGTGTCAGTCTGCTCTGCTGCCGTATCTCTTGTCTTGTTGTGGTTTAGTGTTTAGATTCTCCTCCACATGCCAATATTACTGCTCTTTTTATGAAGGGACTATAATTATTGGTTAAACCAAGGAATGCGTGTCAGCGTCAGCCAGTCAGAAGCAGAGATTGCATTGTGTACACAAGCGAGCGCAACAAGAGGAACATAGCGCATTAATTCTTTCAGGTGGCATCGACTTGTGCCTGAGAAGTCGAGTAGTCGACTTTTGTGTTAATGTTGTATTACACAATTTAAAACTGATGTCTTGATTCAGTTGTGGTGGGGAGTGTGCTTTATTGAAAATATATGTTCCCATGGGGTTTTATTAATTGTCATTTACTTTTGCCAATGTGATTTGCAACCTATTTTGTGCTATAATCTCCAGCTTTATACCTAGTAATAGAAAGAAGTGGCCACTAGGTGTAAATATTGTTTAAAACCGCAGCAGTCATGTATTCTTTTCCATTAATATTTTTAATGTCTGCTTACTCTGTAGGTGCTGATGTGAATGCCGCCACTCATGATGGTGAGACCCCCATGTCCTGGCTCATCTTTATAGTAAAAGAATCTCTGTATTGCAGCGAAGAAGATGCAGCAGCGATAGGAAGCTTCTGCACACGAGTTGCCGCCCTCCTCCTTGACCACGGCGCTGACCCTAGCTGCTGTTTGGGCACCTGTAAAGGAGAGTGGGAGCATTCTTTAACTTACACCAGCTTGGAATATTTTGATCTCCTTTTCCCTCTAGTCGTACTTCTTCTCCAGCGAGGTGCCTCGTTTATTTGCCCTTGGCATGGCCCCTCATGTTGGACCGGCTATGACTTGATTTTCACTCGCCTCAAATTAGCTCTGCATGAACCACTTGATGCTGCTGAAGTAGCAGACCTACTAGCAAAAGCTGAAGTGCTATTAGAGCTTGGTCACGTGTGCTCTCCAAACTCCCCCCTCTTATTTACCCATTCAGTGCCATCCATGAAAGAGCAGGAGGAAATTCCCCAGCCTTTACTGGAGCTTCAAAACCGACTTCAAGAACAAAAGGCCCGGCCACCCACCCTGTGTTGCCTCTGCCGAACCTTTATCCGCCACCGTCTGCAGCCCTCTCCCCTGGAGAACAAAATTAAGGCCTTGCCTTTACCAGATAGACTGAAAGACTTTCTAATGCCAGAGCACAGTCTAATGCATAAACCTGGGTGGGACAGGGTTAAGCCCCTGTCTGCCTATAATTAGGAAAGAGAGGTGATTTTAAACAATGTCTCCTTATCCATCTGTTTTTGTTTGATTCCGTTGGAGTGGTGGAAAGCAAGATTGATGTTGTAAATAACCAAAGAAAACTTGTTCCATTTTGTTTTTGATTTTGGTGTACCTTTGAAATATCTCTTGATTCTTGTATATCTTTACTGTTAATTGATTTTCATGTGAGGATATATCTGATTTAAATTACTATTGCATTGTTTGTTTGGCCAGCTAATTATGTGCCGATTTCTACAGTTTCAAATAAGGAGGAAACCTGAGTTCTTTCTTCATATCTAATCACATTATTGGGGGATATGGAGTACTTATGTTGTGCAGAAAACATTCAAAAGTTGCTTACCGCATAATTCGCTGTTTGATGTTGGCTTGGTGATAAATATTGCTCTCGGCTTGTATTTTGACGTTTGCTGAATAAATGTCCTCTAATGAAATTTCATATCATTTTATAAACAAGTTGTGATGCTCATTTTCAGAATTGTATCTGTAATTATTACATGCCCATTATGCTGCAAATGTTGTATCACAATTTTTATCTGGGTAACCAGTCCCTGTCCATTAGAAGTGTCAAATTGTATTCACATGTTTGGAAAAATATTTGGAAACACAAAAGAAATAATGAAAATATGATGACCCATTCTGTGTCAGATTATTGAATTATATTGCAACAGCTTGTTTAGCCTTAAATTTGGGTAAATTGCATATATTTAGATTAGGTCTAATTAAAATATAAGATTACTATTAAGTCACAGCACGACATAGCACCAGAAAGTGTGTAGCCTGTTGTAGTACCTCAGGCATTCTGTTAGACATGATTATTTTTCAAGAAATAAAGCCAGCACTGCAGCTAATTCCCAGTCAATCATCTTACTATTTCTTGTCCACTGCTATATATCTTACATTGGCTCTCAGTAGTGAAAAGTAATAAAAACAGGTTTTATTGGTGGTAGAGCATTAGATGCATTACCACCCACCAATTTTAGAGTAGAAGAGTAAAATCCTGGCCAGACAGACTTAGGTTGCCTGTCCTTCACTTCCATTTCTGTTTAAATTTATGCCTCATTTTTTCTGAATGTCCACTGTGGTCTGTTCTAGGATGGTACTGATTTGTGATGAAGAGGAGGAAGAATTTATGTAAGAATGTAAATGAGTCAGTAAGGTCCAAATCTAAGAAAAGTAATATATAACAAAGGGGAAGTCAATTCAAATGTAAACAAATGGGCAAGTACATGGTGCCCTTAACCTTCTATAGCATGGTGTTGCCTTCAGGCAACAAGCTATTATTTTGGCCCATTCACTGGCCCATTTTTTAAGCATCACATTAAAGGTCTGATGATAAGTCTGAGACCATTAAAACTTGAGGTGGGCATAGGGTTGACATTTTGTCTGGGGTGGAGCAATCCTTTTGGAGCCAATAGTTGGATTGGACACACTGCTATCTGTAGGTAAGATACATATCGATTTTGAATATGTTTAAATTGAAATAATTGTACACAAAACATATGAGATGCACATGGATATGTCAATAAGCATATATGACTTAGTAAAGAAATGTATACTAAATTTGTAGTTATTCATTTGTTGTCTCTGGGCAAAATTGTGTTTCTTTGCCTCAGAGTAACAAGATGCTGCATGGGTAGTAAAACACCAAAGTTTAAACGTACATACATAAACACGGTGAAGCTAATCTCTAACCCATTGATTGATAAAACAATTGTGGCTGATGTTTGTTGAAAAACCTTTGTTGCAATACAACTTTAAATTTATAATGTTTCTAATTTCTAATGTTGTCTTTTGTAATTGTTCTAATGTTTGTGCTTCACAACATTTATTATATAATGTAAAATACCTTGGCATTTTTGTACCTTTGTAGCATCTTGTTGCCCTTAGGCAACTAACGAAAATCTGGGGGCTTGGGTGGGACACATGTTATGATTTATATATTATCAAAGACCCCCAAGCTCACACACACTAGGGTGTAATATTTAAAAAAAATCGTGCCATATAGTGTTAATTCAGACAAATGAAGTGAAATAAAACCAACAATGGGTACAATATGGTTGTTGTCAAACTTACAGTTAGCGTAACTAAATGGCTCTTGTGTGGCATGGTGGCCAAGTGGTAAGGCGTCGGTCTCGTAAACCGAAGATTGCAGGTTCAAACCCCCTCCGTACCTTTAAACCCATTAGTTCTCAGGTGCTGCCAAACAATTATTGAGCATCTTTCCATGCTAGGTGTCCACTGTAGGACTAATACTAATATGCTGGTTTGTTGCTCGATAAAGGTCTTATCTACCCACCCTGGCCAAATGTCGTGATAGATAAATTGTTAAACTTTGGAGATGAAGACTGTCAATTCCAGTCCACCTTGGGTAAATTTATGTGGACCAGGTGGTTGGGGAATTGCACGTGGAAGTGAATGGGTGCATTGAGGAATACTCAAGCCTGGGTGGTCCCCTGCTTCAATTTGTGAGTGAATTAAGTGCAGAAAAATTAAGTTCTATGTGTTTCATGACTACAAGACACCGCTTTGCTCTTTAACAGGCATTTTGGAAATATGGCATTCATTCATTTAATCGTTTTCAGTATAATTTAATCCTTGTTGGGGTCACAGGTACTCAGAGCCTAAAAGTTTTATAGAAATGTTATATAGAAACAGAAAATATGGATAAGAAATATGACATACGGTAAAAATACACCCATTTCAGTCTTAGAATTTTTGCTTGTATCCCAAAACATCAAGTTGTCAGTGAGTTCTAACATAAGGCAAGATGTTATCAAGTTAATACCAAAAAAAAAGTTGAAAAGTTTATTTTTTGCCTCACACGGAGCACTGACCTCAACCCTATCCAACACATCCAACACCTTTGGGATTAACTGGATTGGAGATTATGAGGCAGACCTTCTCCATTATCAGTGTCTGAGTTTATTAATGCTCTACATAATGATTGGACAAAAATTCCCACAGAAACTTGAAAATCTTGTGGAAAACCTTCCAAAAAAAGTGGAAGCTGTTATAGCTGCAAGAGAGGGGGGGGGGGGGGGCAAACCCATATTGAAGTCAATGTGTCTGAATGCTCTCCAAAATTTTCTTCACATTTTGTTTGCATTTTGTTTAAATGAAAAAAAAATCGTTTAAAGGGGAAAATGTTCAACTTGGTCTATGACTTTCGGTCATCTCAGTACATCTGACTATCAAAATACTTGCTTTACCAGCTTTGCATGTTAAAATTGTGCTGTTCTGAAGTTAATCTTTTGTCAGTTAAACAATTTAAGCAATTACTGCAGAGTAGTTAATAAGAATATTATAGTTCAATTTTGAGCATATAAAAAGATTATCTGCCTCTAATGCATCTAAAGCTAAATTGGTGTTAAAGAGGGTTTATTGCTGTGATCACTTTAAGTTGCAGTGTTACCAAATATCAACAAAAAGTGTTGTTAGACAAAGGGTATTCAAACGTTTGCATATCAGTGCTTTAGAACACCATCACAGCAACCATCTCAGTCTGAACTTCAACTCTACTTTTGTATATAACAGTCAGAAACAACATCAACAGGTCCATTAGTGATGAACAACAAACAAGTATGTGATGATTTTAGTGTGCAGTTTTCATGATTATAGGATAGAATGTAATATGTATTATTGTATATATTGTAATATTCTTAGTAAGCCATCATAAGTATCATGTCTGTAAGAGAGAAAACTGCACATCTGATCAATGCCATAATTTTTTGCAGCATAAAAGGGCATAAATTCTACTCAGTCCTAAATAAAGAATATAAAGAAATATTGCATACTATAAAAAGTACATGCACTCATTCTGGTCAAAGTATTCTTATTTTTTTCCTCTTTGGTAATCCATGTATTGCATGTACCGTCTTTTGTGTCTCAGTTTACAACCAATTGTAAAAAAGGACATATATTCTGGATATTTTGATGAATTGCTTTTATTGCCTTTTGTAAATTGCAGCACCTTGATTTGAGGGGGTTTACATACTAGTTTCACAGTATTCTTGTATCTAGCTGTGGCTTTGCTTGTTTAAGACAAAAACATTTTTTGTGAGTTCTAACGTAAGGCAAGATGTTATCAAGTCCATATACAATAAGGTTTTGGCTTGAAAGGCATCTGCAGGACTTGTTAATGTAATAGCACCAAACCACTGTCAAACACCTCCACATCAGTAAGGGCCTCACAGTCTTCAAGGAACTTCAGTTAAGCACTGGTTGTCTGGCTTGGCTTTGCTTCTGGATTCTTCCCTCACATGCAAACATTTCATAGAACACACATGCAAGAAATGTAGCTAGCTGTATCTGGTTGCTCCCACATGAATATGTTTTCACATTTTGCTTTGTGTTTATTGGATTAATTGATTATTACTATTCTTGAGGTTGTTTGGGGATATAGGTTCATCAGTCAACTCTCTTTCCCTTTGGCATCCTTTGTTGGTTTCTCTACTTTTTGGTGGCTTTCTTTTTCTCTTGAGGCTCCTTTTCTGCCTTGCTTTCTTGTTTGCTGGCTGGTTTTTTGGTCTCTTTGCCTCCATTGGTGATGGTCTCGACAGTTCTAGTGAGCACCTCCTCCTTGGGGATGGGTTCCTCTTTGGCAGGGCTCTTTGGTTGGCCTGGTTCTTCCTTCTCCTTCTCCTTGACTCCAGGTGAGAGACTTTTCTGTTCCTTTTCTACAGCCTTCTCCTTATCATCCTTCTTATTGCCTTCGCTCGTCTCCTGTTTTCTCGTTCTCTCATGCTCTTTGTCATTTGACTTCTCCTTTTCTCCTTCTGATTGTTCATCTTCCCCTTTCTCTTTTGCTTCTATTTGTGCATCTTCCTTCCCTTCCTCCTCTCCTTTTGTCTCCTCATCATCCTTTTCCCCTCCCTCTTTTTCATCGCTCTCTTTCCCTTCCTCTGCTTTACTGCTGCTCTCTTCCTCTCCTTTGCTTTCTGTTTCCGGCTCACTTCCTATCGATACAGCTTTTGTACTGCTCAGCTCTGTTTCTTCAACTACTTCAGCCTCCTCTCCCTCCTCTCCACCTTCTGCCTCTTGATCTTCTCCCTCTTCTCCTCCTTCCTCCTCTTGCTCACCCCCCTCTTTTTCTTCTCCTTCCTCACCTCCTTACTCTTGCTCACCTACTTTTTCTTCTTCTTCTCCTTCCCTGTCTTCTTCCTTTTCCAGCCCACCCTCTTCATCTCCACCCTCTTCATCTCCTCCCTCATCTTCTTTTTCTTCACCTTCACCTTCCACCTTCTCATCTTCCTCTTCTGCCCCTGCCTCCTCTCCATGATCACTACCTTCCTCTCCTTCTTTCTCTTCATCCGTTCCCAGCTCAGCACCAAGCTTTGCCTCACTGGACAATACAATCTCCTCCTCGACAGCTTCACCCTCATCCTCTGCTCCTTCTTCTTCCTCACCAGCTTCAGCTGACAGCTCCTTTGCTACATCTGCTAGATCATCATCTATATCAATCTCTTTAATTTCTTCAGTGATTTCCACAATTTTGTGCTGGACCTTCTGGACCTTGGAATGGGTGTAGGTAAACGCAGCACTTGGGATACTTCCAGAGAACGTTTTGAAGCGAGTCTCCTCACCCTCTAGAAGTTTCCTGGCAGTGAAACCAAACAGATTGTCATGAAGCTCACACAACATTTGGATCTCAGCATACATTTAAATACAGTCTCTAAATACTTGATACAGAAAATTCTAAAGTCCCATCATACCTGTATGCTGCAATTTCAGCATCTAGTGCCATCTTAACATTGAGCAAGTCCTGATATTCCCGGAGGTGGCGAGTCATCTCCCACTTTGTCACCTTCAGATCATTTTCCAGCTGGTGGATCATTTCCTGATAATACAAGACATTTGCATTCATGCATTATGCAGCATTAGGCCAAAAATAGATATGAAGAGCCTTACCAAATTCACTAATTAAACATGCAACAGGTTAGAAGTGACTAGAATTCTGCAGCATTTCAGGATTTTCACCAGTATACAGTAACGTAAGTGATATTAAAAGCAGCAGTGTGCCAAATTCTATAGAATGTCCTTTTATATGCAAGTACGCGAGTCACTGAATTGCACAGTCATGTTTGCTTTTGCTCCTTTCCACACATAGATTAATTTTCAGCATAGAAATACAAAACAGCACATTTTATTATTGGAAAAAATGATAAATTATTAAAATTATGGTTATATAAAAACTTAGGAAAATTGTTTCCAAGTGTACATAGTTAACAGTAGCACATATTTACATGCTATATAGTGAAGTAGACGAAGCCTAATAACCTGGTAGCTGCCTATGTCGTTGCTGTGGCGATCCTCAATATCACTCAGCTGCCTCTCCAGCGACTCTTTCGTCCCACGGAGCGCCTCGAGTTCAGTATTCTTGTTCTGGAGCTGGCGACGGTACTCAGCCATCTCGTCCCGGACATTCTTGATGGCGTCCTTGTTGTGCTCGGCCGCCTCGGTCAGCATAGCGTAACGGCACTTGAAGATATCTTCAGCCTGTTGGAGGTTCTTGGTGGAGAGGCCGTCCAGTTGCGCTCGGATCTCCCGCAAGGCGGAGGTGATGTCCGTTTTCTGGAGATCTCTCTTCTCCACCGGCAACTGAGCAGCCTGGAGCTGGGCCAGAAGCTCGTTCACCTCTTCTTCATGGTTGTCGCGCAGGAAGTCCATCTCGTCCAGGAGAGCCTGGACCTTCTTTTCCAGCTCCATCCTCGTCACGATCGAGCCGTCCTTGTCCTTGTTGATGCTGCGGATGGTCGCCTCCATCTGCTCTCTCAGGCGCGCCTCATCCTCATAACGCTCCCTCAGACGCTGCAGGTCATCTTCGACGTGGTCCGTGTCCAGGAGAACCTGCGCCTTCTCCTTGTTCAGCTCCTCCAAGGTGACGCGGAGCTCTCGGATTTCTTGCTCGTACGCCTCGCTCAGGTGCGTCTGGGACAGCTTTTGCTGCCGTAGCGCCTGGATCTCAGCCTCCAGATGCTTGTTCTGCTCCTCCAAGTAACGCACCTTGTCGATATAACTGGCAAAGCGGTCGTTGAGCCCTTGGAGTTGTTCCTTCTCGTTGCTCTGCCCTTGGTCTCTGGAGCTAAGCTCCAAACTGTCCGGAGGTGAGAGCGCACTGAAGTTGTAAGCCCTGCTCGGAGGCGCGTTGGTGGTTCTCTTGAATGAGATTGACATGAGAGGCTTGGATTTGGACCACGAGTGGGACCTCATGGCTGCGGATGGAGAGGAGCGCACGGCACGCGTTTCCAGCATTCGTCTGCGGGAGGGAGCCCCGATCATGTCCACTGCGGTGAGGAGTGCGGTGCGGACTGCTGAGTCAAGTGGTGCAGACGACTCGTGGTATTTATACGCGGGTTTACTTTTGTCAACGAGGCAACAGCACACCCTGCGCCACTCCCCACCATGCAGAATATCGATCTGTCCGAGCTAGGTCGAGCATGGTCAGAGACAGACATTTTACGCAGCTGTAGGCACGCACAGTCTGTGTTGTCTACATTCAGGCAGAATGTCCTTTACGCTGGTGTGATTTACTGACACAAGGACTGTAAAAACATCGAATTCAAATATCTAAACTTTAATATGAAGTTGGGCTCATCTTTGCAGAAGTTTTTCCCTATGATTTTGGAGTGTTTTATGGGAATTTGTGCCCAATCATTCTGTAGAGCATTGATTTGGACAGACACTGATGTTGGTTGAGAAGGTCTGGCTCCGTTCCACTTCACCCCAGAGGTGTTGGATGGGGTGGATTTCAGGGCTCTGTGTGGGTCAGTCAAGCTCTTCCACCCAGAAATAGTCCAACCATGTTTTTTTGGACTTTGCAATGTGCATTTGGGCACAGTCATACAGGAATATAAAATGTTCTTACCCAAACTGTGTCCACAAAGTTGCACTCATGATGATGTCTTGGTGTGTTGATGCATTCAAATTCATGCATTAAATATAACCCTGAAAAAAATGTGTGTCAAAATTACTTTTGTCCATATACTGAGTATGTGGAAGCTCCTGGAAAGTGCTTGAATTTAAAAATGGTGGTTTTAGCTCAGCAAAATAAATTAATTTGGCATATTCTGACCTCTTGTACAGGGCTTGGGCTGTAGGTCATGTGCTGCCTTATGTGATTGCTGCCATATTAACATTTCTTTATTTACGTTCAGCAAACACACACTGCAAAACTGTTGTTTTATTGCACTTTTTGCAGACTGAATCACCCATATGACACTGCATCTAAAATTATCAAGACCTAGAACCAATTGAGAATCCAAACAGACAAAGTAGACAATTTCACTCTACTACTGTAGTTGTTAATAGACTGTTTTAAAGGATTTGGCAAATATAAACAGATTTCAGCACTGTTTAACCACAAATGCAAAAACAGTACTTCAGAAATGAATAGTATTTAAACTTCATCTTGCCCAGTAGTAACTCAGTGGTGCCACTGACTGTCCTGGGATTCAAGCTTACAACCTTCTGATCACTGAGGCAATGCCCGTACCTCCAGCTGTCCCAATAGCACCAAGTGATCCAAGTGACCTGATGTGATCATACGTTATGAACATTGAATCATAGTGTGTGATTATTGGTTGGAGACAGATTGATTAAGACTTTGTATAAATTCAAACCCACTAAAACCACATCTGGTTCTTCATTGAGGTGGTTTAGAGTTGTTCATGTTGTTTAGGACCTTCTGTAAGTTATATGATTGAACAAAACCTCACAGTACTCATAGTCATTGTAGAAAAAAGGTAGTATTCAAATATGCTTCAGGAGTAGGAGAGATGATCTAGAATCAGTTTTTATGTGACAAAAAATGAAGAAGAATTTGAGCCCTGTTTAATTCTTGTGTCATCTAAAATACCTTGGAATTGTAATGTTTTATTCATTTTTTAGCTCACAGTTTCTAAGTGTTCTAAACTGCACCAAGATGTTTGCACCACCTTACAGGAGAACTGGGTGAGATCATGTTTTTTGAGTGTTTTGCCCTGTTGTGTAATTTAACTTAAAATTTGCAGTGCTAAACTAGAAGCAAAATGTGGACAGTGAATATGTCGGATTTTTTTCTGAAATGGCTCTGATTCTGAAAGCCATGTCTTTTGGTATGAGACCTAACAAAAAATATATATAATGTAAAACAATAAAATGAGAAAATAATAGTTTGAATGTGAAATGTCTTTGTGTTAAGGTGGCAGCTTATGCTTTGAAAACCTCAAGTCTTAAAAGAAAGCATGCTGTTTGATAAAATATGGATACTAAACCATTAAGCATAGGTATTAGATTGACAGTCATTGAAATGAGAATGTACCATATTCAGCAGCACTAAAATGAACCCTCCTACAGAAAAACCTCTACTTGGAATTTTGGTATGCAGACACATTGTGTCTGTATTTACACAGAATATGTAAATGGGTATTTTGAAGGACAGTGCAGCAGTTTCTGTGTGTATAACCAGGTCAGATCTGCACAGTTGGATCTCTGGTAGACATCTCAAAGGTCACCAAGCATTTGCACTCCTGTGGTCTATTAAAAACCATCAGTAATTCCTCAATTATCCATTAAAACTGTAATCTGCACATGCAAATGTTTGTAGATGTTTGTTACAGTCAGCAGTATAGATGAGAGATGCCCTTGTTTGAAAGATGCTTCAGTATAAACCACACTTCCAGCCAATCTTTATAAATAAATGATAAAATAATGTATACTATAAAACAAATACAAGTGTAGTATGCTACCAGGAGAGAAATCAGTCAATGTATAATCTGAGTTTCTGTCATCTATGAAAGACTGGTGTGTTTTGTCTTGTTTTGTTGTTGGCACCGTGTTCTGTTTAATTATCATTCTCATTTTTATTAATAAATAAAAAAAATGTAAAGAAGTTGGCACTTCATTCTCCGTGTCTATGTTTATACATTAAAGTGAACTTCATGACACTGTTTGTGAATTTATACCCATATGCATTGTTACCCACATTAAATTGCTTACTATGTCGATATGTCATCATGATTCTATTTATGCTAAGATATACATCGAGGGGAATCCTTACTTTAGCATCACAGGTTACATCAATGATAAATAATGCATCAGACATGAATACTTGAATATTAATGGTGCTGCAATATTACTTGAGGTTTTAGTTTTGCAAAAGAGATTAATTCATACATGTTCTGTCCCTTAGTGCACTTGTATCCCTTTAGACTTAATTTTAGCAAAAAAAAAGTTAAAAATCATGTCTGGTTATTAAGGAACATTGTATCGTCTTAGATAAGCAAATTATCTAATCAGAAATAAAAACTCGTACAGTATATTTATAGGCTACATGACACCCTTTCAAATACTGTGCCAACAAGATCTCTCGTCCTCCCATTTTGACATCTCTAAAACATGGAATCTGAGGAGAATGGTAGGTCTTAGTGTGCCTTTTTCAAGAAATATAGCCTGATGTTCACAGTCTTCAAGAAATATAGGCTGATGTTCACAGTCTTCAAGAAAAATATACTGATGTCCAGTCTTCTAAAAATATAGAATGAGGTCTACATTCTTCAAGAAATTTATACTGTAAGAGTGATGTCCACACTCTGCATAACGTGCATCTTTTTCACTTCAGTATCAGTGACACTCAATCAGAGTAATTCAAGAACACGCACTATTGTATGAAGGCTGGTTTACAATGCTGGGAGTTTTAAAGTAGCATTTGATTGTGTGCTGCAGTGTAAAACTAGACAATGCTCTGTAGTTGAACAGCTTACACAGCATTACATTGAAGCTTCCACTAAAACGTACACTTGTGTGTTTTGCTGGCCTAGATGGTGTATCCAGCAGCGTGTGAGCTTGGGCTGGGAGCCAATAAACCTGCAAACCCAAACTGCTGAGTCAAGTCCGTAGAGACTCAGGACTATGTACTGCTATTCCACTAAACAACAAGGGTATAAGAAATATAGAAATATATCGTTTTTTATTACCGGCCTTATTTGTCACATCGTTTCTAAATTACTATAAAGTGTAAAATATACCTGATGCTTTTACTAAAAAGCACAAGGTGTATAATACACACAAATATATATAAAAAATGTATATAAGAGTCTGTATATTACATTGATTTAATAACAGTTAAGGAGTGTTATCAGTCACAAAACTAATTTTAAAACATAGTCGTGACAGTATATATATATATATATATTAGTGTTGTGACTAAAAACACTCCTTAACTGTAATGTACAGACTCTTTATTACTTGTTTCTTTTAATGGACAAAACAGCAGCTTAGGGGTGGATTTTTAGGTGGAGTTAAAATGCCATTGGTCTTATATCTGAGGTTAACTGAAGGAAGTAAGCTAGTCTGTGTGTCTTAAAGATATTTTTTTTATTGCTGAGTCATGAAGATGTATCTATATTTTACACAATTTCATACAAATTAGGTATTGTTGCAAATATGACCTCTTTATCCATTCTTTCACAAAACGGCTTCTCCAGGCTATCGGTTCCTTTTCTCATATGTCAACATTTAGCCCCCGGAGCTGTAGACACTGGCTGACATCACTGGTTTTTCCTGCAGACTCACTGCTCCTTCCTTCCCCTCATGTAAATCGAGCCCTGCAGAATCATTTTACAACTCAGCTTTCTGCCAGCCTCTGCAGCAGGGAGAGGCTCTTGGCTAAAAGCTTAGTGATGCTGCACAATGCAGGGCGATATCTCATTTAATGGCCCGGCTTGGCAAGGGAAGAGCACTGCATGCTCGTGCTTCACTGCAGCTTGTAGTCGATGGATGTTCAATGTAGCAAGGTAGCAGATGTCAGACATTTCGAGCAACGCACTTTCTCACTTTCTCCATTCAATAGAATATTGTTTCTGCTACCAGGCTTACTGTGTTAGTGTATACAGTCGCAGAAGAAGGTGTTAGTATTGGTAGTTTTTTGATATACCATTTATTAAAGCACAAATAGGGCTGAAAAACTGAAAATGCCTATTCAGATCTTTATTTCTGTACAGTGCTGCATGTAATTTTGTTATTGCCTCATGCTCTCTGAAGTCATATGCCTTCAGTTAAAGAAGGTAATTGTAGAAGAATATATTCTGGCTGATTTTTGAATCCCTTACTGTCACTCTGATGTAATAAATTAATTCAGTTATGTTTCTCACAACTCTTGAACGTAGTCAATAATGTCCAGTAGAACAGCTATATGAATGCAGGAGCAAGTATTTTTGGTGAGTATATTAAAATAATTTGTAATTAATGAGACATGCTGGAGCCCAATTCCCTTGTGATAATGTGCAGTGCAGTTATGCAGTTGGATTCTCACAGCAATGTTCCAGAAGCCTACCTCTCTCTCTGTCTTATATGTGTCTATATGCCTGTGTCTAGAGTGCCTGTTCCATCTTTCTATTTATTTACTAAAACTCATTTATTAAAACGTTCTACCAGAAGAGCTTGTGGAGATGAGGAGATATTAGGTCATCAGTGACGTGTCTGTGTCAACGCACCACTGCATTGCACCTAGATCACTTTAGTCTGGCTCCAAATGCTTGCTGTCATTATTCATCTGATTTTGACAGAGTGATGAATTAGGCAACACACTTATGTGCATGGGTTAAAGAGTCTGCAGTAATTGCTGCAGAGAATGTATGATGAGTATATTTAGGCTTTTTGGTGGTTATATTGTCTGCTGGTGGCTGACCTTCTTATTTATATATCCATACATACATTATATATGGTCTCATATATAAATATATATAGACTGAAACCGCGACTGCTGATCTGTGTCAATATATATAGCTAATTCAGCTAAAAATTTATTTTAAATATTCTCCTGCATTGCTTCTCTTATTTTGATGACATGTCCTTTAAAATAATGCTTTTTTTTAAAGGAAATTCGTATTATAATATTGTCAGTGGATCTTAAAAACCTTCAAAGCTGTTCAGAGAGAAGGGTTAATTCACCATGTTTTTCAAAGTACTAAAAATATTTTATGCTTACCGGGACATTGTCATTGTCATCTCTAATTCTACATAGAATACTCACAGCTTTAACTACGCTTTAAGTATTAGTATTTCAGAAGACAAGACAGTAATAATGAACAATAAATAACAATAATAACAAATAATATATAATTTTACACATAGGATGTAATGTAATATTCTAGCTGAGTTTTGGATTTTAGTACATGATTGTTATCAGAGGTCCATTCTATACATGAAACAAAGGCAACTGAACCAGTATATCTGTATTACCTTCATCAGCACTTTAGCCAGAGCAGTTCTGCATTCTTTGACAAGATTTAAGACTTGGCTGCTGAGCTTTTAGCTTCGGCAGAGACAATTTAGCAAAAAGACGCCGCTGAATGTGCTGGTCTGGGTCAGGCTAACACTTATGGATCAGATCTGTTTGATGGCTTAAGGGGAAACAGCCTTCAGGAGTGAGTTTATGAGGCGGGCAATTTGCTTTTACAAGCCAGGGGTTTGTGAAGGCCAGGCAATTTTCTCAGCTTTGTATCACTAGAAGACAATTGAGAGTATAACAGAAAGGTTGGTGATGAAAATGATCAAATATTTAATTCAATTAGGCAAATGAAAACAACATGGATTTTCTTTACGCTCATGAACTAACAGAATGTAGAGCCACATACAGGGTAGGGGTTATGGATGACTGAAGAAAACATGTGAACAAAGAGGGTCATGAATATACAAAGTTAAACCATGGACAGCTGTGATGGGGCGACGCTACAAATGTACAGGTGACGGTATTAAGTAGCAGTGCAGCACAGGGGAGGAGCTTGAAACGAAACTGAAAACAAAATGCATGTGTAACAGGGGCGTGACCAGGAATCCAAAACAAACAGCAAGCACATGTTGTATATTAACAGGGTGAGAGGAGGAGCAGGAAACAGAATGGGGGGAGGGAGGCACTACGAAGCGAGACTATTACAGATCCCCCTTAAGCGTATCTTCGGAGGTGTGAAAATGATCATGGGGACTGGCCTAGAGGAGGGTAAACTGGTAGGACAAGCGGTAATAAAGATGGCGAGAAACAGACTGAACTGATGGAAAAAACAGGGGGACTAGAAAGAGGGAAGGGGGTAGTAGCCTAGTGGGTCAAACACTTGCCTGTGAACCTGATGAACACAAAGTAACAGGTTCAAACACCCACTTTCTACCACTGAGACATTGAACAAGACATTGGAGTGAAGAAGGCCCTGGAAATGGGACTGGTTTGAAACTGAAACAAAAGATGAATAGAGAACTGTACAGGGCACTGAAATGTAGAATGGACAAAAGACTGGATATTGTGTCAATTAAGTTATGAGTCTTGGGACAGGATACATGACACCAGACACATCGGGAGACGGAATTTGGAAGCGGATAGGGGACATGACTGTAGACCTGGAGCTGAACCGAGAACGGGACTGAGGGCTAGACAATAATGGGACAACAGAGTGAGTACTGAGCCCAAGGAAAAGGGCTGAACAGGACACAGAGGTGTCTGGATAGGACAATGGAGGATGACAACAGGAACAGAGACAAGGCAAGGACAAACAGAAAGGAAGACACTGGGAAAGGGACAAACACTCTTAAGGAACGTGTATGGGAACAGAAACAGGTACATGAACAACACTGACAACAGGACCTGAAGACTTAGTCAGGGGACCAGGAGACTGAGCAGCCAGTGACAGGGAACCAGGAGACTGGATGACCATCGCGCTAGACCAAAAGACTAGACGACTGTTGGCCTCAAGGGAACTGGATAACCATTGCCGCAACAACAGGAGACTGGACGACCATCGGCGCTAGACCACCAGACTAAACGACCATCAGTGCTACACTAAGAGACCGGACGACCATCAGAGCCAGACTAAGAGACTGGATGACCATCGACGCTAAACTAAGAGGCTGGAGGACCAGTGAGGCGGGGCCAGAGAGCAGGCTCCTCATGACACGCAGGATATTTCTATGGCCGTGCCTCTCTCCACTTCATCGATGTAGCGAGCTTGAGTGCTTATTTTGAGTTCACTGTCCACTCTTCGACTACAATGATTAAGTATTAAGAGGCTGATGGAAACTGAACTCCATCTTCTATTGACGTAGTGTGTAACCATAGTTAAAAGTTTCAAAACACACACTTAATTTTAAACTTTTTAAGTCCAGATATATAAAAATAAAGCTTTGAAAACAGCCAATTTGGAGTACACCATTTTCCAGAGCAACTCACTATCATTAGTTACAGGGACTGTACTCCTGAAGCACCTGAGGTTTTGTGTCTTGCTCAAGAACACAGTGGTAGGCAGTGGAGGTTCAAACCTGCAACTTTGTAGTCATCAGGTTCACAAGAGTTTTACCCACTAGGCTACCACCACCCATTGTTTTTGTTATGTCACAATAACTTGCAGTAATATGGACCATTGCCAATCTACTCTGTAATTCTCATAGGAGTGTTTTATCCCTGTTTTGAAGCACAATACACGCTAGCTGGTCTAAAAAACAGATATTGTCATATATTAGGAGTGTACGGGAGCTCATTTTAAAAAGCATTGACCTGGATAAGGGAGGTTATAATCTAAAAATAAATTGCAGTTGTTTTTTTACACAACCCAACACAAATATAGTAAGTGGTCTTCATAGAAAAATGACTGTACCACCATTACCTATACTCAGCCCAAGTATTTCTATCCTGGCTTATGTTTATGGAGTGCTACTAAAAGATAAAATAGATTTCTTATACTATGTGGATAGGCTATTACTACTCACAGATTCAGCTCGCTGAGTTTTCTTTTATGATTTATGTTATGTCCGGGAAAATGTCTGCATTATTGGAAAGCCATTTATTCATGCAGATCTTGCGGAAGAGAAGCACAGTTTTAGCACAGAAATGTTTCTTGAAAGTTAAATTAAATTCAATTAAGATATAATTCATGGTTTTGCATAAGTATATCTGA
The DNA here is from genome assembly GCA_037577295.1 of Ladigesia roloffi. NCBI lineage: Eukaryota > Metazoa > Chordata > Actinopteri > Characiformes > Alestidae > Ladigesia > Ladigesia roloffi. The sequence goes on along the minus strand of JBBKCR010138181.1, from coordinate 12,764 downwards.
GAAAAACTAAGGTCATACAAAAAAAACTAAGGTTAATACAATATGTCATTTACACTGGATATCAAACATTACTTATCTTTCTGGTCATTTGGATCATTTATGGTATTTATGGCACTGGACATGTGATGGCACTCTAGAGGTGCTGTGAATACTTTGCAGACAGGCTCTGCCTAGGATCACCCCTGACACCTGACAAGCACAATACAATTACAGATACAAACAACTATGACCTATATTTTGACATCCTCTAAACGATGTTACAGAATTAATTAACTTTGTATTTTTTTTGTTTTATTTGTTATTTATTTTATGCCAAAATTCAGTGACATGTTTGCCAGCAGAATTGGTTAGACCAAATCTTAGTTAGATTCGTTAGAACAGAAAAAAAAATGATTTTTTCCAATTTCTCATAAGTTACCAAAATGATATGCACCCCTCATAACGCAGTGACATATACTATGTGGACAAAATTATTGAGACTTTAATGACTTTGTATTCAAATACATAAACTTTAATATGGAGTTGGTCCCCTTTGCAGTTATAAAAGCTTACACTCTCCTAGGAATGCTTTTCAAATGATTTTTGGGTTTCTGTGAGAATGCCCATTAATTCTGTGGAGCATTTATGAGGTCAGACACTTTTGGACGAGAAGGTCTGACTCACAGACCTGACAATCTCTATTCCAGTTCATCCAAAAGGTGTTGGATGGAGTTGAGGTCAGGGCTAATCAAGTTCTTTCTCATCAAATCATCCAACTGTGTCTTTATGGAGCTTGCTTTGTGCACAGGGACCCAGTCTCGCTGCAATAGAAAAGGTTCTTCACCCAAACTGTGTTTACTAGGGCACTAGCAGGGCTGCTAACTCTCTCGCAATGAGCGTGAGACACACGCATCCGAGTGTATTCACACGCTCTCACGCCACACCACTGATTTCTCACGCCGAAAATCTATTTTTTCTATTTTTCCCATTGTGCACACTCCTCAACGGTAGGTGGGCCACCAAATGTCGCATGCAATCCTCGGCAAAGGTATTGGGAAAAGCTGGCATCCCTGCACTAGGAAGCATGGTGATGTCAGGTGTGTCCCAATACTTTTACTTTTGATGTACCAGTGACAAACTGTTAAACATCTAAAATATTAAAGCTACTTTTGTTTACCACATACTGTTTCGCTGCACACACCCTGTTACATTAGTTAGGTTATCTGTGGCCTGTTTTTGGTATCATTAATCACATTTTCTCATCATGTGCCTGCAGCTTTTCAAACCAGTGGTCCAACTTGTATTTAACAGTCTTGAAGCAGCTGAAGGGATCCTGGATGAATTCCATTAAACTGAAAAAAAAATATATATATATTTGGGCTACGATATAGAAATCACGAATCTAGACAATACAACTTCTCACTTGTATTACAGAAGTTCTAAAAGTGTTGTATCAAAAGGGAGAAGAGTAACGTTCCTTGTTTACTGTGTTTCTGCTTTTGCTGCCCAGATCATTGCAATTTTGATCAGTAATAGTTCATGCTTTTAAGAGGTAAAGAAATTGAAGCTGTGTTGTATGACAGATGCTTTGTCCAAATATACTGGTACCATAATCAAGTTACAAAATGTTGAGATGGATAATGAATGATGAACAAAAATTATATCTTAGGACAAAGCACTCAGCCACCACCACCCTTACATTTCATTTGATTACTTGATGGAGTAAACACAACATATTCACAAGAAATTAGTGCAGACTTGAAACACGTGATATGGACACAAGTATTGGGACACACCTGTTCATAAATGAATTCAGGCGGCTCCTTACATCCACCAAAGGACAACCTTAATGTTTCAGCAAACCAAGACATTCTGGACAATGCCATGCTTCCAAATTTATGAACACAGTTTGGGGAGGAAGCTTTTCTCTTCCAGCATGAGTGTGACTTAGTCACTACGAAATCAAACCCCTTAATTTTTACCTAAATTTCCAGGAAAGTAAGGACAGTTAAGTGGAAAAGTGCACAGATTAAGGCTGATTAAGAATTGTTCCCTTACTTTTTAAAAATTCCCCCTTAAATAACCAACCCTACTGGAGAAAATGTTTTATGCTTAGGATTAAGAGGCTCCACACTCATAGCTTAAATCCACTTTTAAGGTAAAATTAAGGGATCCATTTACAAATTAGTGGACACTTAATTCAAATTAAGGTGTTTGGCATATTTTAAGGGGTAAATTCAGGTAGACTTAAGCACATTTTAAGTACATTGTGTTTCATAGTGAGTACATAAAGCAAGGTCCATAAAGATATGGTTGGATGAGTTCAGTGTGGAAGAGCTTGTTTGGCCCGCACAGAGCCCTGACATGAACCTCAAGGTGAAATGGAGCAAACTCCAAAATTTTGTGCAAAGCCTTCCCAGAAGAGTGGAAGCTGTTATAGACAAGACCAAATCCATATTGTATGTAGAGTATGTATTTGAATGCAATGTCATTAAAGTCCCTGTTGCTGTCATGGTCAGGCGTCCGTAAAGTGTGTTATGTGACGGTTAGCTTTTTTGGGTCAAATTTAGTTAATTTCCAGTTGTAAAGAAAGAACACGAAAGGCAGGCATATAAAAAACCCTAACATGAGACGTGAAGCTCATCTATAAAAAACATCAAAATTGTATTTTACTGTGTGTGTGGTACTTTAAATAAATTTCTTATAACCGAGCTCTGATGGGGGTTTACTGAAGGAAGCAAACTAGGAGATTTGGCTGTAGATGCAGGCAGTGCGAGTGGAGGACGGGTCTAGGCCTGCGCCTGCATGCTCTCACACTTTCAGCCCGCAAACAGTTCTTTGCACAACAACCGGAACTGTGATGTCCAGACGGGGAGAGCAGGGCTCCCAGCTTCTGGTGGAGATCCACACGTTTATGTAGTTCCACACGCTTCCCCTCAATGTCTCGCTGGATTCCGACCAAAAGAGAGAAATACGGAGTCGGTAAGGCTTTAAAAAACTTTTTTTTCGTGTTGTGGTTTGTACGTGTTTTACACAACTCTCCCCGAGTCGCCGGGGAGGACTCCGAACCAGACCTTCACAGTCAGTGTGTGAACTTCAGACACACAGTTTCTGCTTTGCATTTGCCACTACACGGTTCAGAGACACCGTCGCGTTCTGCTCAAATGCGGACAACGAAATATCGGTTTTTGGTAATAATAATAAGAGGACCCACAGCAACAGTACAAAAGTCCCACCGAGTTAAGAAAACTCGGTCTAGTCGATTGCTCTCGGTCTGTCGAATCAGACGCTCAACTGTATTCAGAACTCAGACTTAGGTTTGCTTAGAGATAGAAACGAATATGAAAGGGTTGTTTGGAGACATAAATGCACTGTGTATGTATTTGTGTATATACTGTGTATACATACACACACACACACACGTATCTATCTACTAAGCAATCTGTCGAAATAAACGTGTATGGATTTGTGCGTACACAAACAAACGTCTATTTATTTGTGTATAATCTATGCAGTGTACTTTTTATACCATAATATTATATTGTTTAGCTTTTGGGCTATTTGGTTATGCTGCTTCTAATTTCTTCTCTTGTTCTGTCAACATTACTGTTTTAACAATGCAAATTTCCCATCTGTAGAACTAATAAAGGGGCTATCTTATCTCATCTTATCAAAAGTCTACAACTAAATAGTCCTTAAAGCAAAATCATGCTTACATTAAATTGTCTTGCAAATTGCAGTTATCTAAAATACAGAAGCGAGTTGCAGTAATGTTTTGCATTTTGCAGAAGGCAAAACAGTTACCAGAAAGTTTGCTCAACCTGAATTAACACCTGTAGTATTATTAAGCACCCACGGTTCTGTAAGTCTTATTTAGCTCACAGAGATGCATGCAAAACTCTGACAGGATTGTCATGTCGTTTATATATGTTGTTCTGCGGCAAGAGGACCTGGTCCCAGATCAGCATTTTTTGTGTGATTGCAAATGGGCTTGGAAAGAGTGGGATTGACCAAGACAACTTTTATGTAGATGAGTCACACATTCCTTAAATTCCATCGGACAACTTGATCAGATTTTTTTGTTAAAAAATTATTTAAAAGGCATCCGGTGATTTGGGTGTTGCCCCTGTGGTCAGAAGGCCCTGGGTTTGAATCCCAGGTCTGTTAGTGACACCAATGAGGTTCCTTTGAGCAAGATACCATCCCTAAATATAGAGGAAAAAAAATCACACTGTGTTCCAATATGACAAATGGACACTTGACACATTTCCTTCAGTCTCACTCAGGTAGTTTGTTGAAGCATTTTTGGGCATTATCACCAGTTTAACTGAAAGCAGTTTGTTTGTTCCTTAGCTTTTTCCTATTCTAAGGATATATTTAGTATGTTTTTATGTTGGTGAGCTGTAAGTAAGAAATGCTGTTAACTTGGGAATTATTCATGGTACACAATCCTGACTGAACATTTTATCAAACAAAAGTGAGGAGCATGAATTGAGATTTTTACGCTACTCTGTGCTTAAATTTGTAATTGTTTATAACAGATAATTTTGTATTGTGTTACAATACAAAATTGAAAAAGTATAAATATTTGCTTGCTTACATGCAGGTCGAGCATGTCTCAAAAAAATTGCCCATGTCAGTTTTTCAAATCTTTCGATCCTGGTTTTACTTACCATGGGGAAGCTGGTGGTTAGAAAGATGCCCCTGTGACCTGAATGTTGTGGGTTTGTATCCCATTATTGCTAGTGGCGCCACTGAGGTACCCTTGAGTACTTGTTGAATGAGTATTTAACTTGGTAAATTGGTTAAATGGAGAAAGAATTTCATGCTTTTTACACTGTGTGGTGGTGTGTTCATGTATGACAAATGGCCACTTTACTTTTATTTACCAAACATTTTATTTATTTTTTGATCATTTACAAACTGCTTGAGCCATAAACAGGCTGTCTTCATTACTGTGCAAGTAAATAATCTCTGTTCTGTGTAGCTGCCATGTGTTGCACAATACAGCAGCCCTGCATTGTTTCTTTGTTTAAAAAGCAGTCCAAGATGAAATGTTCCTTTAACTTTATCTTCAGTAGACCTAGCTAAGCTGCTGTAGGCTATTTGTAAATGTGTTGCTTTTTCATGACCTTACTAAAACAATGGAAGAACACTTAGCCCTGCTTACAGTTTGATTCCCGTTTATGAACTGTGTGGACTGGCATATATGTTTTGGATCTTTACTAGTATTACATACATATTTGTGGTGATCTGAACCCTTTATATTTTGAATAGTACATCCTTAGTAATACTCAAAGTGGTGAAAGAACTGCAGAGAATCATTCTGGATATACTCAGTCAGGATTTTGGAAGGGGAGTTACTCTTGTGTACCTTGCCTGTCAGCGTCATTGTAGTTTTAGAGATAAATGGTATTTCTAGAGAGCTCCTGATTTGTACAAACACGATCACACCCTTCTCGCCTCATTGTGAATTAAAGGTTCTTGTCTAGAAGTCGACTCTGTAGTCATATCTCCCGTCTTCGTTCAGAATATTCTTTCAATCTTACTTTGCAATTTGCTTTTTATATAAACGTCTTTTTCACCTCAGTGGCTGGGTGTTGTAGAGCTGAGTATTGCCTGAGGTGTCTAAATCTGCCTCTCCTTCTTTTACCGCACCTCTCTCAGACCTAGATTTGTATGGGTGTGGATGCCGGAAAGGTAGTCATTTAGTCCACCTGTGTGTCAATGATTAAGCTTAACCTGGTCAATAAAACCAGGTTTATCAGGGAAGCTCAAGGTTTTTTCATGTTTAGGTGTCTAAAGATAAATCATATATATGTGAATAGAAAAAAATATAAAAGGGAACATGACCTATTTTTTTAGTTTTTGATGACTGAGGCAATAACTTATACACTGATCAGCCAAAACATCAGAACCACAGAGAGGTGAAGTGAATAACACTGATTACCTCCTTACTGTGTCCAGAAAGTTGGAAGCATGGTGTTGTCCAAAATGTCACGGTGTACTGAAGGATTAAGATTGTGTTTCACTGGAAGTAAGGGGTCTAGCCCAAACCGTGAAAAATGGATGTCCCAATACTTTTATCCATATAGTGTATTTGACAGCAAGTAAACAGTCAGTTCAGCTCTATGTTGGAAAGAGGAAAAATGGGCATAGACTTATGATGGTTAGGTGAAAAAACAAAACACATCCATATTACATAGTGGAAGGGAAATATTCACTAAAAAGAAGGTTTTGAGATTCCATTTAAATGATGAGATGGAGCAGCAGTCACAGAGAGAAGAATATTGGTGCCAGATAATCTGCGAGAGGGAGAGTATGAAGTCAGGAGTTGAGTAAGACGGGGAGGAGCAAGGGTGTGCAGAGCTTTAAAGGTGAGGAGTAAAACTATAAACTTGATCTGAGCCTGAATTGGTAGCCAATGTAGCTGAGAGAGGATAGGGATGATGTGGGAAGAGCCTTTAGTGTGTGTAAGAACTCTGGCAGCAGAGTTTTGTATATACTGTAAATTTTGTAAGGATTTGCTGGGAGCTGGGCTGATAAACTGGGAGTTGCAATAGTCAATGCGACACATAATGAGAGCGTGGACTAGACTAGGAGCATCACTGCTGGACAAGAATTGGCGTAAGCGAGCAATATTACAGAGGTGATGAAAGCAGTTTTTGAGATTGACTTGATGTTCAACTCAAAATTAAAAAAGTTTTCTGAAACCGGAGCAGGCTTTACCAGCACAACATCAATACTGACCGAAATGTCCCCAGAACAAGATAATGAGGATTTGGAGCCAACTAGTAATACCTCAGTTTTTTCAGTACTTAACTGCAGAAAGTTGTCCTGCATCCAGAGCTTTAGGTCAGTGATGCAAGCTGTAAGAGAGTTGGGTGGAGAGACTAAGGCGCAATGTGTTCTGACGTATAACTGAGTATCGTCAGCGTAACAGTGAAAGTTGAGACCATGGCTATGTATAATCTGGCCAAGGGGCATAAAGTAGACAAGGAAGATAAGGGGTTGAAGGACTGATCCCTGAGGGACCCCTGATATGACAGAAGGGATGGAGCATTTATTTGGACCCAAAGGGATACATTGTTGTCTATTTGTAAGATAGGACCTAAACCACTGAAGGGCAATGTCTGTGATACCAATAGATGAAAGACTCACTGATGCACACAGAAAGGAAACGCTAGCCTGTCTGGTCTGATCCCTCAGACTTGTTGCACACTGCTGAAAATGTTAATGCTGGGTGTGATAGAAGGGTGTCAGTACATCACGTCCCCCTGCTTATAGGGCTCTGTAGCCACAGACCACTCAGCTTAATCGTACTGATCCCCATCAACCAATCAAACTATCTAAAATATGCAAGTGAGCCTCAAAGCTAAACCATAGTGCAATGAAACAAGATGGTCTGTGAGTCACATACCTAGAGAAGAGATGTTCTCAGGATGACATTCTGGCATTTATGTAGACCCTTTGACATGGACCACCTACCTAAACGTTGTTGCTGACCAAGTACACACCTTCATGGCAGTAGTATTAAGTAAAGGCAACAAAAATAATTTAGGAATTATTTGAGGACTACGGCAAAGAGTTATGATGTCCAGGACAAACTAGTCCCTTTCATGGAATCTCACATCACAACTTTGAGCTTTTTTTAAAAAACTGCTAATGTATTGGTGCCAAATAACTCAGCTAAACTTTAGAAGTCCTTTGGAGTCTATGTCTCGGGTCAGAGCAACAGTGGGCCTACACAGGACTAGGCAGGTGATTTTTATGTTGTGGCTACTCTGTGTGTACATGCATGTGACCAGTGGCACAGAGTTCAGAGGTATTAAGGAGAAGTTTAACAGCCTGTTAGTCCTCTCTAAGTCAGACTTAAGAAGGGGGAATGCACTGTTCTATTGGAGGCCTTCCTGCCAGCAGTGAGGATCAGAGTTGAACATGTCTGGGCAAAGACTTAGTTATATCTAACTTAGGGAAAAAAAAAGAAACTCACTATATTATTATTTGCACAATAGACATGCTGTTTTCCTCAAGGTATAGGTCTAATCAGAATTGTTATAAAATATTATGAAGAATGCTGTGAATATTAAACATTTCATTTGTGGGTTTTGACAGTTGCACATGTGAGGGCACTCACACCCAAAATTGACTTGAAAAATGAGGTTGCTGACTTTCTCTGTTTTATATGTTATTACCTTTTCAGTGTTAGGAAAAAAAGTGCAAAATCCATAATAATAAAAAAACTATTTAGAAACCTCAATGACTAAATATAGGAATAGGTTTGTAAATATTTGATGTGCCATTGCTCTGTTATGGCTTTCATTCTCTGTTGAACATTAAATAGATTAATTGTGGCGTGAATACTCTTCATTTTGTTTGGGTTTGGGCTGTGTCTGGCCTTGCAGTGTATGCTATGAAACACAGTGTACTTAAAATAGGCCTAGCCCTACATCAAATTGCCCCTGAAAATACACCAAAACCCTTTAAACCTCTGAGCGTCCTCTGGCCATTTTTGGCCAATTTACTCTCTTTTTTGTTTACCATTTTAGCTGTGTTAATGCAAATGGAATGAAACTTCCTAAGGATCTGGAGTTATTTTAGATCTTACATTTTTTAACTTCAGCTAAGTAAAAAAAAACAATAATAAACTCTATACATCAAATAGTCACACTCAGCGCCCTCGTGGCCATTTTTGAAAACCACACTTTTTCATTCCTTTTTATTTACACTTTTAAATTATACAATTTGGATTAAATTGCTTTTATTCTAATCTCAGCACTTGAAAATTTTAGTTTTTAGTGTTTTTTACCACATTATGTCATTTATCCATTTTTGGCCAAACGAGCATTTTATATAATGTTCTTAGTATCCAATAGGGGGGTATGTTGGCCTACTGCACTCCAATGGAGCAAATGGACGACACAATTTTGACATAGGTGTGACCTCATGGATGACAATTAATGGTTTGTGTGAAAAATTGTGCCCGTGTGAAATTGCAGCACATATATGTAAGTTTTGCAACATGGAGTGAAATAAATTGATCATATCTCCAAGGTACAATTCCTTACTTTTGTCAGTCTATTGAGCTTTGAGTTTCCCAGACAAACCTAGCTTTGATGCACATTCAAAAAGCAGCTATAGCTTTTTATTTTCATAAACAAAATGCAAAACCCAAGTATCTACTTTCCAAAAAAGGGAAATCACAGGGCATCAACAACAAACTCTTGCACTGCTTGTAAATCTGTCCCGGAGTTTATGCAGGTGGAGTCAGTGCCTTAAATTCTTAATTTGAATTATTTTTTGCTTTTCATGACAAAGTTGGTGAAAGTTGAAAAAAATATTGTAATGTATATTAATTTGACAACATATTGGGAGTGTAAACAAGAGGTGGCCATTTTTGGCCACGAGGAAGCTAAGTGTGATTTTTTTACTGCTTTTTCTGTCACTGCATAAAAATATAACAATATATAAAAATCACTGATACTGCTAATTGTTGATATATCTTTAGCTGAAATAATGCTTAAAAAAATAAATCAGGTTGCATGTATTACTTGGTTAAAAAAAGTTTTTAATACTTTTCATAAACCATTAGGATTAGGTAATCTAAATCTAAATCTGACATTTAAAGGGTTAAAATTCTTCATTTAAATCAATTTTTGTTTTTCATGACAAGGACTGATGCTAATTCAAGAAATGAAGTTGGTGAAATCTGAAAAATATTTTAATATATATTAATTTTATAACATTTTGGGAGTGTAAGAAGGAAATGGCCATTTTTGGCCACGAGGACGCTGAGTGTAAGTTTTTTTTACTTTGCAAGCAAACTGGTATTGGAAGGATAAAATTTTTAAAAAAGAATGGAAATTTTATACTTCTGACAAGTAATGATGTTAATTAAACACTTTATGCAGTGAAAATAGCAAAAAAGCATGAATATAATAAAAATCACAGACTTAATCTGTTGGTGGCCATTTTTGGCCACGAGGACACTGAAAGGGTAGTAAAAACGAGGACAGCCAGAGGGTTCATTTGAATGAAGTGGTTGTTAAGCTTTAATTTGGGCAATTTTCCCTTTAATTTTAGGGTTTGGTTTTGTAGTTTTAAGCACTATTATTTAACAGATTTTCAGGTGCTAGTACAGGATCCACTAGTGTTGCTACATTCATTAAAACAGGGTGGAAACTGGAACAACATTGTATCGATTGCTATTTCCATTGTTATCACTTTGTAAAGATTTATTTAGTTTGGAAAGCTGGTGGTTAGGAAGTTGGCCTTGTTCTCGGAAGCTCATTGGTTTGAATCCCAGGGCTTCCAGAGGCACCAGTGAGGTCTTTCTGAATACCGTATTTGATGGGGTCAGACACTGATGTTGGATGAGAAGGCCTGGCTCACAATCTCTGTTCCAGTTCATCCCAAAGGTGCTGGATGGGGTTGAGGTCAGGACTCTGTGAGGCCAGTCAAGTTCTTCCACATAGAACCAGCCATGCCTTTATGGAGCTTGCTTTGTGCATTGGGACACAGTCATGCTGGAATGGAAGTTTCTTCCACAAACTGTGTCCACAAAGTTGGAAGCATGGCATTGTCAAAATATCTGACCAAATATTGACCGTAAGGAGCCAAGACCACCCCCCTGTCCATCTAGTACATAAAATATATAAAATGCCAACTTTAAAACCTGGCTAGCTTATAGCATGACAGCAGAAATTAGCAGTGTCATGGAATTATTTTTTTAAATAAAACAAATAAAAGAAATACTAACACAGAATTTTAAGACTGTCTGGCTCTCTATGTAAACAACTTTAAAGTAATTTTGTGGAACCTGTGGACATAAATGTGTGATTTAATGCAAGTTTAGACCAGTTAATTACAGACATTGGAACATGGATATTTACACAATTGCAGATCTGTTTCAATTTATTTAGACATTTCTGTCATTGTTTTTAGTATTTAACAGCAGTTAGCATTGTCTGTGATGTTGGATTTAAACAACTGATTTTTTGGATGGTAATATACATAAAAATATTTTTTCACTTCTGTTTTGTTGTAAATGTTACTCTGAGAGGAGATACATTTTCAAACTTATTGATTTTGCCTGGCTGTCATTCTCCCATACTGAACTGAAGACCAATACACTGTTGTCATCGTCTTATTTTTAATGGTCTTTCTTCTATTCTTATTTTATTTTTCTGGGTTTTTCCTTGCAGCCATCTACAACTATGACGCAAAGGGCGAGCAGGAGCTGTGCCTGCAAGTGGGGGACACGGTGCACATTCTTGAGATATTTGAAGGTCAGTGTCAAGTTTGAGCACGTCTTGATGAATCTTTTCACATCGGTGTTAAACGTGATGCCACAGGCTGAAGTACTCTATGATATCTTGCAGTACTGCTGAAGATTTCCAACACTGAACTTTGCTGTAATACACTGCACTCTACTATGTCATACTTTGGTTAATATCTGTCTATTAGGTTCATATTTACAGCTTGTTACTCTGAACATGCTGTCTTTTTTTGTGTTCTGCCTAAGGGTAAAAAGACCCAGTACAGTCACACGCAGGAAAGTATATGTGTATTAACCACAAACATTTGGTTTGTCTTTTTTTTTTTTTTTTTTTTTTACCAAATCACACACATTGTCCTGGCCATGTTGGAAAGATGGCTGCTTACTGGACAACTTGCCTATAAGCACTTTATTGCTTCTATATCAGACGTAGCAGGCCACTGGACATGTATATAAAACTGGAGTTAAAAAAAAAAACAACTTTATTTGAAATCGAACACCTGGAAGTTGTGTGACACACCTGTATAGACCAAGTTCACTTTAATGTTGGTACTAAGCTTAGGTACACAGGAGTATCAGAATTCATGTCCATGGTAGGCTTTGTACCACTATATCAAAACACATAAAACCCTCCAAACAACTTTCTCAAACACACAATAACATACCAAATAACCACAATAATGCAATTTCCCCCCCAAGTACACAAAAAAAACGCACAACAAAAATAAACAACAACAATTAGAAAGTCCCTTGTGGGAGCAGCGCATGCTGGGAAAGCTCCCCGTGTCAGTTTTGCTTTTGTGTTCGGTTTGGATTTTGACAGCAGGGATTGTTTAGTAAATGAAAGGACCAGCTGGGTGGTATTTGGGTTAAAAGGTGTGTTGGGTCTTAGTTGGGTGTATATATAGGGTTCTTCTTTGTCTTAGTTGCTGGTTAAATTTTATGTTTATGTTCCTCCTTTTGAAAAAGCTTGACCTGCATTCCATCTTTGCTGGCGGAGGTAGGGGTTTTGTTTTATTTGCTGCTGAAAAGAAACCCCAGAAATTGGTAAAGCTCCATCATTGTTTAAAATAAAAGTGGAAAAAAAACAAGATCATACTTTTTTATTGTCTTAATAAATAAAAAGTGAAAAAAGAGGTTATGATACGGAGTATTTGAGAAATATTTATCACAGAGGAAATTGCTTAGATACATTGTCTAAGTTTTCAAATAAATTGTCATTTAAAGCATAATTTGAAAGGAAAAGTCAAAACACCAAAAGAAGAGAAATGATAGTGTATACAGAAGTTAGCAAAATATTTTCTAGTAATATTTTGCCATCCCCAGGAGATTCTTGATTATAGCAGTGATTTTTAATACTTTTTAGGGATTTGTACGGATAAAGCACTTTAGCCGAGTACGAGTATGATACGAGTAAAATTCATTATTATCCGTGCTCGGATTGAGTAATAATTCTCATTGGGTAGCTGTCTGTGTCTGCGTGCAGTGTGTGTCAGCGCGTGTGTGT
>JBBKCR010138173.1:0-21767 GCA_037577295.1 Ladigesia roloffi | reverse complement strand
ACTCACACACACTCACACACACTCACACACACTCACACACACACACACACACACACACTCACACACACTCACACACATACCTTGTTAATAATATCCGATGATCATGTGCTCAGAGATTGTGTGGAACATTACAGAAAACTTTTTTTTCTCTTACAGGCTCTGAAAGAACCCATTCAAGATCAGACAAGTGATGGTTTCATGTTGCAAGTTGGGATTGCTTCCTTCATTCCTCAAAATATTTCACACTTAAAATGTGTATTTATCTGAGAAACAGTGCATACTCTATCACTTGTTTGTTTTCTGCTCCCCCTTATTTATCGTGGAAGCCTTTTATAAAATACAGCTAAGATGTAAACATGAAAAATGTAAAAATGTTATATACAAACACATTACATGCCAGAGAGATTTTTATGATTGTAATGGCTAGAAAGCTCCATTCCCAAGCATCCAAATTGTGGACAAGGTTAGAGTGAGTAAGGCCCTCTCCTATTCCAGCAAGCTAGTGTCCCCATTGCTCAGAACAAGGCCGATAAAGACATGGTTGGATGAATTCGGTGTGAAAGAACTTGACTGTCCGCACAGAGCATTGACCTCAACCGCAACCAGCACAATTGGATTGAACTGGAACAGAGATTGAGAGCCAGGCCTTCTCGTCCATCATCAGTCTAAACTGATTTCAGAAATGTTCAACACACTCAAAATGTTTGGGTGAAGCCTTCTAAGAAAAGTGAAAGCTGTTACTGCCACAAAGGGAGAACCAAGTCGATATTAAAATCTGCATATTTTAATTCAGTTTCAACCTCTAGGTGGCACAATACTACTATTAAACGTGCAAACAAATTCTGTTCTGATTACCGGTTAAATATTGTACCTCACTCAAAAAAGTTTTGAAAAAGATACATTCTATAGAAATGTTGGTAACACAATAAGGGTACATGAATAATCTGTCTTTAATACTTTGGGGATCATTTCTTTGTAATTTTCTTGGTAACATCAAACTCATTATTATCTAGTCATTAACTAACATAGGTTCATGATTTGTTGAGGCATCGTTCTGTTATGACTTTACTTGAGGGTGCCCAATCATAATGAATTCACTTTTAACTACTTACTAAACTCAGACCATGATTTATGTTACACTTCCAATCAAATACACATGTACTAACACAGTAAGTATTCAACCTGGTGATTTAGTTTACCCATAGATGTTTATTAATGCATTAAATATCAAACATGTACTAACATGTAGTTAAGGTTGCTGTTATTCATGCATGAATCCGTATGACTCCAGTCTTAGTTAAGGCTTGCTTTTTCTTAGTTCATAATTAGTTAACGCCTTGAATAATCATTAGTATGTCATCAATTGAGTATTAATTCAGGCATTAGTACCTGAATTTTCATGTACCCTTAGTGTAAAGTGTTACCAAATGAGTACTAGGCAAATTCCAAGATTCAGCTTCCTCTTGTTGACAAACATATTTTTACAGTTTTTAACCCTTTTGCTCGAGCTTCTCCAAAAAATAAAAAAGTAATGAAAATATTTAGACAATATTTTTATAGCGAGATCTTTGCGCAAACAATATCTCATTCTCTAACGTACTCTTTATTTACACGTTCGGGAGACAAAGAACATCACTGTCAGAATTCCTGTTGAAATTTGAGGCTAATTATTCTGAGGAGCTTCTATGTGGTTTGGCATGATGATGGGCGAGAAGGCCTGGCTCACAATCTCCTTTCCAGTTCAGCCCAAAGGTGCTGGGTGGGGCTGAGGCCAGGGTTCTGTACGGCTCTCCACACCGAACTCATCGAGTCATGATTTTGTGAACCGTGCTTTGTGCACAGTGGCAGAGAGAAGAGGTTCTTCCCCATATTGTGTTTTTCAAATTGTCTTGGTATGCTGAAGCATTATGAATGCCATTCACTAGAAGTAAAGGACCACCTAAATTCAATAAATAAGAGGCGTATCCCGATACTTTTCTCCACTGAGGGTATCACTGCAGCTGATTTCTGTGACCTCTCTGAAGTTCCTTCACACAAAGTAGCGGTCAAGACACAAAAGCAAACAAATCCTTCTCGAAGTCACAAACTCAGCACATGTTAACTTTCAAAGCGAACATAACTTTACGAGAAAAAAAGTGTCCTACCCAGTAGTGGGGCAGAGATTGACTCCGCGCGGTTCAGTCCTTCCCTTTTCTCCTCGACATATTGGGCTAAAGTTCTGGGTGTTGACATCACGTGACCGATCCGTTTCGACAGTCAGAAAGTGGGCGTCGTTTTCTCCTGTGTCCACGTGAGTAGCCACACCGTATGGACAAAATTATTGGGACAGACCTCTTTTAATTGAATTAGCTCCAGTTGTAAGCAAAAACAACTCTATTCAAGTCTATATGTTTGAAAGCAATCATATTAAAGTCTCTGTTGGTATAACGGCCAGACACCTCAATTCTTTATCCATTTACTGTATTTTGTGACCCAAAGAATTAAAACGTGCATATACAGTAAAATGTCAATTTTAATGCAATAATATATTTAAACACGGCTTTTCCAGCCATATTGGTAACAAACAAACAGAATGAACAGACAAACTAAACATTTACATAAAAACTAAGATAAAGGCAGTAAATTATAATAAGAATACAGGTAAATACTATGAATAACTTCTGTTTTTTATTTACTGAGATACAGCAGGGGATTAGGAATAGACCTCCACTAAAAGTCTGGTTACTGGGAACAACTGATGCAGCCTTCAGAAAAATACACAAGACAAGCAGCACTCACTTGAAAGTTAAACATATGAATACATCTGAATTCAAAATCAGGGTGTTCTAGTTTTTGGCAAATGTATTGCACTTATATATGTCCTTTTATAAAAGGTCTTGTAGACCACTTAATTTTCCAAGCTCAAAACACACAATGGTATTATAGCTAATGTTTGAACAAATGTGTAATTTGTGCAAGATTTTACAGTGCCACTGTTAAAGTGATCATTAAGAAAATAACAAAAAACAGAAATCAGACGTCTAACCGCAGAATGTGTTCAAAGCAAGTGAAAGGGTCAGGTACAGCCAAGGTGAATGTTTAAATACCATGTGTCTATCATGTTGAACTCAGGTGCATACAGTGAGGTGAGTAAAGTTTTGATAAGTTTTTTTACTGAATATAATATTAAACTTGGGTTAAAATGCACTACCAACACAACACAAACACACACACTCTAATGGACTACTAACACTGACAACATTGGCTCCCTCGTTTGAAGAAGTGATGCCATTTTATCTTTGAAGGGTAACATTAAAAGAACTGGACCTTCTGAATCAATAGTTGATGCATGTTTGGTCCAGTTGGACATCTTTTTATACATGTTGGAATGCTGCCTAAAACCTAAAGAGCAATCCGGCCACAACAATCCTAAACGTGTCCAGTTGCATCCAGTAGCTGTTCTCTAATGGCGTTGAGCTCCACTAAGCTGTCATGCAGCTGCTTGGCTAGCATTCGCACTCGCATCGTGACTTCTTTCTTGCACCCCTTTCTCAGCTCCCTTGAGTCCTTGGTGAAGTACTTATCCATGCCTCTACACACACTACTCAAGGCAGCCATGGCAACGTCCACAGTATCCTCAGCATGCTCCACCGGATCGGTAACCAGGCTAACGGTCTGAAGTGATCGGCGCACCTCCCAGTCACCGGTGTAGTAGTTGTTCCGCCGCAACAGAGGATGACAGCGTAGTCGACGGATTCCCTCAGAAACAAACCTCAAGCAGCGCTGCAGTTCTGCTAAACGTGTCTCATAGTCCTGCACCACCATCTCAATCTTCTTGCGATCCTATCAGGGATGGGCAAACAGTGAAAGGTGAGGATATTTCATGAAATGAGAAATTTTTGAATGAGAATCAGTAATACTGGCCCAGTAGGACTGCACATAAAGCACAGGCCAAAGGTTTGGACACACCACCTTCTCATTCAATGAGTTTTCTTTATTTTCATGACCATTTACATTGGTAGATTCTCACTGAAGGCATCAACACTATGAATGAACACATGTGGAGTTCTGTACTTAACAAGAAAAAGTGAAATAACTGAAAACATGTTTTATATACTAGTTTCTTCAAAATAGCCACCTTTTGCTCTCAATGAGCTTCAAGAGGTCGTCACCTGAAATGATTTACCAAGAGTCTGGAAGGAGTTCCCAGAGGTGTTTAGCAGTAATCAGAGCAAAGGGTGGCTATTTTGAAGAAACTAGAATATAAAACATGTTTTCAGTTATTTCACCTTTAGTACAGAACTCCACGTGTGTTCATTCATAGTTTTAATGCCTTCAGTGAGAATCTACCAATGTAAATGGCCATGAAAATAAAGAAAACACATTGAATGAGAAGGTGTGTCCAAAATGTTGGTCTGTACTGTATAAGTAATTTGTCTTGGCAATAACTCACGTTCTTGAGTTTTACACAATTTACAATTGTTTCCATTATCTTTATTTATAAATCAAGAATAAGTTTAGGAGGGAGAAATATAAAATATATTAGAAGTCTACTGGTAGGAGTAAGTGGCTTTGTCATGTTTTTAGATCACATTACATGAGGCAATAAAATTGTAAAATCATATGATTAATACTAAACGGGTATATTAAGAAGTATAGATAGATGATTCATATGTCTGCATTAAATACACGTTTTAACAAGGAACTGAGGTTGAAACAAGTAACATACGTTCATGTCATTGACATTGTCAGAAATGGCTGCAGAAGCTGCCGTGATTCCACCTGCCGTGGCTACGCCCAGGCCAACGGCCGATACGATGAGTGAAGCTCCGAAAGTAACCGGTGCTAAGGCCAGTCCCGCAATGGCTGCCACCCCACCTACAGCAGTAGTAGTGCCACCTGTGATGTTAGCAATCTTGGCACGCCGGTGGAAGTTACTGAGGTCATCGGCAATGGAATAGAGGAGCAGTACATGTTGGTAGAGAACTTCAGCCTGCTCAGTGAAAACTTTATAAAAGACACGAAGCCCACGGTGGACCTTCCCCGCAATCTCAGTGAAGGATCTGGTAAAGAGAGATCAAGACGAGAGAACAAATAAAGGGACAAGCATAAGAATTAGAGAAGTTTGCCCTCAGAGTTGCTTGAAATACTTTTATGTTTTCATTCAGTCTAGTAAAGCAAGTCAGCTGACGTTCCATCATCCACAAATGCCCAAATGTTAGAGCTACAATCAGCCCCCTAAGTATGCTAACATGACATGACTGGATTTTGTGTCCAAATCCTATTGATTATATAGAACAAATTAATAAGTATACGGTGTGCCACACTTCACCACAGAAACCTATTTTGTGTACATTTTCAGTTTCATTAAAAAATATATATATTGTTTGTCTCATGACATCTAAAAGTGTCCAATCACAGTCAGATTAAGTAAACTACCGAAACAGTAATAGGCTAATTATTCATTTTATTCTAATTTACTCAACACAACCAACAATGAAGGACATTTATCCTGTTATGCTATAAAGAAAGTATAGGCAGGATATGGCATAATATAGAGTACAAGTAACCATTTGTTGAACTGAGTGGCAACATATATTGCTGCCTTTAGAAAGAGGAACTGCAAAACCACAAGTTAAACTACTTGCCAAAGAACCAGTGGTGCAAGGATATTGCTTTGGATATTTTACCCCTCATTTTCATGAACCACTCATTCTTTGTTAAGCTGTAAGGATTACTCTAATGCCTTTAGTTTTAACAGTATCATCAAGCCTTGCAAAAGTTTTTTTTTCTGAAAACTGCTGTGAGCCATTCATTTGCTCCTCTTTACTGTAGCTTTCAGCAGTCTGCACAAAGATAGCTCTGATCTCTTCTTTAATCTGTTTGTAAAGTCAATCACACAACAGCTCTTTCCCATTTTTAGATGTGTTTTTGCAGCATTCAGTTACATAATACACACTATAATAATTTTCCTTTATTTGGTTCAATAACAGTGTTGATCCAGGCATCCAAGCACAAATACACATTTACAGATGACTAAATGTAAACATAAATTTTAAAATATATCCAAAGGATAAATATAACATTTTCTATTTTGCTGATTATGCTGGGTGATGTCTGGATTAAAAAAAAAAGCTTACATTTATCAGATTTATTTTGCTGACATGTTTTAGTCAAAGTTTAGGAGGTTTTTTGCAGGTTTATTATTAATTTAACCGGCAAGTGTATGCAACTGGTCCAATTTCCTGAAATCTCAATCTCAGGGGTAAAGACCTACACTGTGATTATTTCCTCAAAAGAAGACAATTCTCACAAACATGCAGAAATATGCAGTTATTAAGGGAAAGTCCTTACTTAGTTTCATCCTCTTTCATGCTGATTTCCTCATCTGATGGTAGTTCATCCCACACTGGAAAAAAACAAGGAGTGTTTATTTCCTGTAATGAGTGTATGAGCTGAATTATTTATGACAGAAAGATCGAGATATTGCATGGTGTTCTTACATTCGACAGTGTTCCACCATTCCATCAGACTGTCAGTATCCTGCAATTCAACACCCAATAAAAGAAACACTCAGTAAGACAATGATATATTTAACCTGTAAAGCATAGGAAGAAATAAAGCTCTACCCACAGTATTTACACCCCATAAGTTCATTTGAATGAGCATTTTGATCATTTGAACTCATCTGGTAGTTAAATAAAAGCTTCTCTGAAGAGATTTTGTGGCCTATTTACTAGGCGCTCTATAGCTCCACCTTGTGGATAGTGTTAGTCATTCTCCAGCAAAACAGTGGTCCATTTATTGCCACAGAACCACTGCTGACTGAACATATGGGATGGTGAGACATTTTCCATCTTGTGGGACTGTTATTGTACTATGTTCTATCATTATAAGCTCAATTAATAATACTCAAGCATATTTTATTTTTTTACATCAGCATTAGTGGGACCTGTGAATATCCTGAATATCATTCAAACTGTAAACTAATTACCAATCAAAAATAATATATAATATAGTAGTGGTTGTTTCAGTGAGAAAAAGAACTGACCCCTTCTTCCTCTTCCTCCTCCACACCCTCCAATCTCCCTTCTTCTTCTGGCATTCTTGCTCGCCTCACATCCATCTGTGAGGACATCCACTCAGCCTGAAAGAGAAAAACAAAACCAGCAGCCTTTGTTAAATTTGGAAGTCAAGCTGCTTTAGAAGTAGCTGCTGCAGTTTAAGTTGCCAGTGTTTCATTAGTTGTCATGTTATTGTGCAGAAGTGTTCATTTGTTTTTAATATTTATGTATTACTTCTCAAAGGACACAGGGTCATTTGGGCAAAAATGTATGCAAGATAGGATAGAAAATGTAATTTTTTTTGTCAGAGAAAATGACAGCAATTAGATTGATAAATAACCTCAGAAATCTATTAGCATCGTCATTAACCCTCTGGCCCTCCTCGTTTTTGCTACCCTTTCAGCGTCCTCGTAGCCAAAAATGGCCACCAACAGATTATATTTATGATTTTTTTGCTATTTTTACTGCATAAAGTGTTTAACATCAGTGCTTGTCATAAGTATAACATTTCCATTCTTTTTTATATCCTTCAAATACCAGTTTGTTTGCACTATGCACTTGTTAGAAAACAACCTCAAGTGTCAATTTACTATATTCTCAATGCTGCTGGATTTTCTTGTGTTACTAATATTTCAGTCTGAGATATGTAACTGATTAACAACAACACTGATTATTATGCATTGTTTATTTTTTGCAGGGAAAGCAAAGTTTATTAAACTCCCACTCGGCGTCTTCGTGGACAAAAATGGCCGCCTCCTATTTACACTCCCAAAATGTTACAACATTTATATATCAAAATATTTTCACCAACTTGATTTCTTAAAGTAGCATCAGTCCTTGTTGTGAAAAGCAAAATTTTTTAAAAAGTTAAGAATTTTAAGTGAGATATGACATCAATATAATTAAAATACAGGGGACTGTTTGTGTCCATCATATTACAGATTTAAATGTGTGTCGTACAACTTATTTAACAAAATACACCGTCAGATCACTCTGAACACAACCAGACAGTCATTTATCACTTGGAAGTTTTCCACACATCTGTTTTCCTCACACAGTGAAGCTCAGATCAGATTTAAACATGCAGAACCAGTTTAATCACGTTAGTGGGCCATAAGGCATTTGGCTCTTGGGTGACTCACACGGCTTTGCAAGCAACCTTGCAGGTTCTACAGAAAAACAAAAGCAAAGGAAGCAACAACAGTTCCTCTGATCTTTAAATACTAGCTAAATAGGCTGTATGTTTGTCTGTGAGCAACAAGCCACATTTCTTATAACCAGCAGTGACTTAGAATACCACTGTGCTGACAAAAAGCTGTGTGTGGATACCTTAGCTGCCTCCGAGAGACGGAAGTCACTGGAGGTAGCGCCTGGTGGTTCCAGGTCCTCAGAATGAAATGCTTCACCTTTAGCCTTAAGAGTAAAAAGTAAAACAGTATCACAATGTAAAAAGTGAGAAAATACTGCCGAAAACTGACAGATACGTAAATTTACACAAATGTAAACAACATTACCCATGCCTCTGTGCTTGGAGTATGTGTACTTCTGTCTTTATGTGGCTTTTCATCCTAAAGGCAATGGGCAAAATAGTTCACACTTTTTGAATATATCAGAGATTTCATCAATACATACAACAGAATGGTAAAAAATTACACATTTCTTTAAAAACAGAATTAATGCAGTGTAAAATAATGAAATCTTTGTCCTTATTTTTTACAGCATTCTTAAAAATTGCACGTAAACAGTTGCATTTTGTGTATTTGCAAGTGTATTCAAAAATTTGAATGGTAAATGCAATGCCAATATGCTCTGAAGTAGAGATGCTCTGATCAGCATTTTTGGGGCCGATTACCGATCACCAACATCATGATATGCCGATTGTCGATCACAGAACGGCAGGGGATCGGGAATCTTTTATCTATAATCTAGCAGAATTTGCACCATTTGTAGAAATGAAACTAAATCTAAATTGACTAAATTGAAAAAAAAATGTAGAAATAGGCTACAGATCTTGAAGAACCACCAAGTGTTTATTTTAGAAAACGAGAACTTGAGGTTCCTGTAGGCCGTCTTTCCCAAATAAGGCAGAGTCACTTAAAATTATTCCAAACACAGAGGGGTCAGGCAGACCAACACACACCAGATCAGTTTAATTGGCTGTAGCCTCTTAACACACTGATTAGATTTTATAATTTGCAGCAAAATGTAAAACTTGTTGCACCAAAACTGGCTACTGCCACAAAGGACAAAACTATGGCAAGTGTTTTACTGTTATTGTTATGAACATCTTGAGGAACCAAAAACATCAGATCCAGAAAATAAAATAATATAAGCTACTGTAACCCAAATGAATTCCATAATTCTGAATGTGACGTCTTTCCACCTCGTCTATCCCTGCTGTATGGTTCATGTCGTTTAAACGAATCACTCACAGTCGGCTGTTTGAGAGATGGGGATGTTGTTGCTTTGGCTGGTTTAGTTTCTCACTCTCGCTATTCATTTATATGGCGAGTTCTAAGATGCCTAATCATGTTAGTGGTGATGAAATGCCGTTGCTTGCTTCCACCTCGAGGGATTTCATCAAGACATACGTTGCTAAAGTCTAAAAGTCTTTATCAGACACTTTGGAAAACTTCCCGACGGGAGAACTGGTAAGCTCCGCTCTGCTGTTGTTCACCTGAGCGCCGTGCTGCACGTGTGGAAAAAGTCTAGCGAGTAATTTTCGTCAACTAATCGGCTTTTTTGATCTGCGTTTTTGTGCCGATCAAGCTATTTTTTGCCAATATCGGCCGATCATGATGGGTGGCCAATCAATCAGAGCATCACTACTCTGAAGTATTTTAATGATTTTTTTCCTGTACTGCCCACCCTACACTAAGGACTGATTAAGACTGAGAATGCAAATGGAGGTAGAGAAATACCGGAGTGTACTCTTCCATCCAACTCTCAGCATCCTCATAGTCCCCTGCTTTAAACAGATCTGCTCCTTTGTCTGGGGTTTTCGAAGCCTGCAGGCCCTAAATATCACCAATATGATCGAGAGGTTTGATTTCAGTACAAAATCTTTAAGTGTAGGAACAATCAAATATAAAATATATTAAATTTCGATTAAACATAGTAGAATGTAACCTCTGAATCTCTGCGAGGCAGTGGTGGAACCCTTAGTATAGGTGGCTTGTTTATCTACAGGGAATAGAATATTGGGTTACATTTACATTTGTAAACAAAGAAAAATCTTGCCAAGTGAAAAACTTATTTAGATACCTCACTGTAGACCTCGTGTCTGTTTACTTCAAAGCGGTCACTGGCCTTAAACAGATCTGCACCTTTCTGTGGAAATTCCTCTATTGAGCTCTGAAGGCAAACGAAAATATGAAAAATAAAATATGAAATACAACAACGTCACACTTATCAGTTCATGAGAATGAGCTACACAAAGGTATTACCTTTGATTCTTTTCGAGGCAAACGAGGAAGTTTGAATTTTGCAGGTTTATTCTGTAAAAGCCAAAAAGAAATAAATCTAAATCAGTCGACTCAAACACATAAAGTATATTAAATAAGCAATGTCATGAAAGACTCACAGGTTGACAGTCCTGCATTTCAAATCTTTTGTCATGGTCATTTATGGATGTGAACTGGTCAGCACCACTTAGAGACAAGGGCTCATCCTGGTAGCAAAAAAATTAATCAATTAACAAATAAAACCTTTATATGTACATTTAATTCAAAATTTTATGACAAAACACGAGCTTAGATAAAAACCTTTGCCTCCCATGTAGGGGTGTACCCAGTTGCACCCTCTTCCACATTTGGAGTATAACCCTGGGGAAAACAGATTGCAGGGTAGATGCATTTTATGTCAATTTGTTAAAAATGTACTTTAATTTTGTTACATAATGACAGTTAAGTACCCGTAAATTTGCAGAAGAGTAAATTCGTTCAGCATCAGCTTTTACAAATGCATCTGCCTAAAGAAAAAAAAGGAAAAAAAAATCTACCATTTCAATAAATCAAAATGAAAGAGGGTTCACAAACGATATCACTGCTGTGATTTGGTAATATTACCTTCACGGCATTTGGCGGGGGGCTTCTGCCACCCTTACTCATACTTACATAATTTACACTCCATTGAGTTTTATACCAGCTTTATATAACAATTATTTAAAACAAAGTATAAGAGTAAACAAAAATGCCAGAATTCTGGGATTTAATATGGGCAATTAATGTTGCTAAAACATTAGTGATACAGATAGGACTACGAATAATAATATCAGGTTCAACTCAGCTTTGTTAGCATGAGCTTCATTGAGCATAATATTTTAATCTAAACAGCCAGTGAATTAGTTCACAATACTTTTACTGAATTGTATTTAGTATATACAATTACTTTAGTTGTTCCAGTCTCTCAGCTGCTGAGCAGGTCAGCTCCTACACTTCTCAGAATTTGAGCAAACAAGCAGCAGCTTTATAATTCAGATTCAAATATATTTAATCTTTGTCCTCCAGCACATTCATTGCTGAAGAAACAAGTCATTGCTGAAGAAACTGATCCGGAATTATAACTAAATAAAAGGATAGCTACTGTGTAAAAACACTTCTTTACCAAAGAAATACAAAGAATAGTATACAAGTAAATACTATTATACATGTAATATAATATCTCACTATATGTTCCAGAAAATTAAATATGGACATTTATTTCAAGCAAGAATGCAATACAGTAAGTCCATGAAAAATACCTTTGATCCCTCTACAAATGCAAAGCCATTTGTTGCCTTTGGATCTTTTTCCAATTTTTCCTACAAAAAAAGAATATATCTTCTGAGTCCTGTGTTTTACAGTGGCAAACTGTGCAGAATGGAAAAAACTTTATACATATTGCTTAGCATCCACAATCAGCAAATTGAAAGAAATGTTTTCACCACACATTTACTTTACAGTATAATATACCTTTGACAACCGGCGAGGCACAACAGGTTTCAATTTCAATGGTTCTTTCTGTCAAAAACAAATCTTATATTTTAATCGCAATAAATGATACAGAGTAACTCCAGAACAAAACTAAGCCTATATACAGCAGGCATATAGGCAAGCAGTCACAACAATACCGGTCTGCAGTCTTTCATTTCTGGTCCAAAATCCTTAACATTGCCCATCTTTATAGGACTTCGCAGTTCAGGCACATCTTCCAGCAGATCTTCCTATAGGATATCAAATTAATTTTTACAGAATTTTATCACCACATATGTAATATATTGGAGAAAATATAGGCAGCACTAAAATGGTACACATCCATTTAGGACCTTGGCACACATAAGGGACAGTGCAGACAAAAATCTGATTACACACTTTCCCCCCCAAGCCCAAATTCAGTTGATTAATCATCCAAAAAGTGGACGAAAGTAGCGTAAAATTAATCATGTTTGCTTCATGTAACTACATTCATGATTCACTCTCAACTGCACATGGATCATGTTACAAACCTTGGATGAATGCAGAAAGGTTGAATGGCCTGATCCGTTTTCAGTAACATCATTAGGCATCTTCTGTGGAAAAAAAACAAAAAACACAATGATGCTAATGCTAGTGTCCAAACCTAAAGTAAAACATTCGTAGGTTAATAGTTTTGACAATCACAAAACAAATAATATACAACTTTACAAAATTACCTTGGATGTTCTGTAGCGTAACTGAGGAACAAAAAGTTTAGTTTTCTTCTTCTGTTGACAATAAAACCTGCATTAATTCAAGTCAAATCTGTGTGAAAGAATTAAGGACTAAATGGTAAAGAGTGAAACCTTCACTGCTCTGCTGGCCGCTGTTGCTCCCTGTTCATCCTGATCGGATGAGAACACCTCATCGGAAGGAACATCATGCAGCTACAAGCATAAACAAACAAACAAACAAACAAACAAATAAATAAATAAAATAGACCACTTTATAACAACAACAATAAAATAAAAAAATATATAATCACCTTTGTACCCCAAGGCAATGTACCTCCATAACCAACATTCATGCTATCAGAGTTTCTTTCCTAGTCAACAAAAAAATGATGATGGATATTAAGTTGAAAAATTCTGACAGTGTCAAGACAGATGTTGGTGAATAGATAAAAATGAAACAATCTATAATTTATGTATATACCATTGACTCTCGTCCAAGTGTTGCTGTCTGTGCAACCTTCAGTTCATCCCCAAATTTATCCTGAAATCCAACAACATCCATTTGTTTTATGTGCCTCGTTCATATGCTATAGCATAAAAATGGAAATCAGTGGAAGTGAACTAAAGACCTGGAAATGGAACTGATGCACTTACCTTTGATCCTCTTCTAGCCAGGAATGATGACCTCAACTTCTTGCTCAATTTCTAAAAATAAACAAACAAACAAAAGCATGGAAATGGCAATTAAACCTTAAGCAGCAGCCTTGAGATTTTACAGTTAAACGTAGATTTTGTAATACAGTGGAAACATACCACTTTGCTATGCTTCTTCCCAAGAGTCTCTGAAGATGGGAATCCCACAGATTCCGCATCAATCTAAAGAAAACATAAATTAAATTAAATCAAAAGCTTTTACACATATTTTTTATTTGTAAATGAATCAATGGCTCACCCTTAGTGAATCCCTCCTCAGTCTTAATTTTCCAGTCTGATGAAAAAATGAAAAAGCATAAAAATTAAATATAGATTTGTTTTATTGCGCAACGATTTCAAATGTACACTATCTGGCCAAATGTATGGGGTCATCTGATCATTACATATGTATGAGCTTGTTGGACAACCTGTTGCAAAAGCATGAATAACAGCTGCCCTCTGCTCTCCCTTTGCGGCTATTACTTGGTCATATTCTTGATTTTATACATGCTACCAAGAGTTGTAGCTGAAACACAATTGTTAGAACCTGAACCCAATAATTAGAGTCACACAAAGTACCATTTAATTATGGAAACTTGAGCTGTTAATATAATTCTACATGTTTATATAATTATACAAACTGCGATACCAGCTTGAGTCACACCATGTGTAACATGATGTATTATTCCACTAAAGAATGCACAAAGAGAGTAACAACGCTTAGCATTTAAACTATGCTCAACATGGCGTTTTTTTAGGACGAACATTCTACCACCACGCCCACATACCATAAGCCTTCTCTGTGGAAGTGTTTTAAAACAAATAATGTCTTACTGTAATCTGAAAATTCCAGAGATGTTGATGACTGATCTCATTTCAGATTACTTTCTATTACTGTATCATTTTTCTGTCTTGTAGTTTATTATGTTTTCTGTTTTGCATATTTTTCTGTATTGTTTTTTACCCTGTGGCATTTTGAGGTTTCCTTAAATGTGCAATATAAATATAATGTATTATTATTATTACATTGTATTCATGATTACTCTGTTTGGGTGATCAACTACATCTGGTGTCAGCAGAAAATCAATAAATCTGATTTCTCATTCAACTTTTCCTTTAAGCTGTAGGCATATGATTTGGTGCTCATGTTAAGAAGGAACATGATTCTCTGCATATATTCAGTAACATACCGGCTTCCAGTCAGGTGAAAGGTGAGGGCTGTCTTCTGGCCAGTCTTCTACACATTTCTCCTGTAAAATACCAACCACCCAAAACATACACGCATGAAATTTCACAATTTTATTTGGTACAATTATATTACTTATCACAAATTTGTTTTATAATGTCACTGAGGTTTATGGTCTGTTCTACATTTACATGTATACATCTGGCATACACTCAAATCGCACCACAGATACAGAAGTATACAGTGATTTGACAAAGGACTCCTAGAAGTGTCATGTGGTCAACTTGTCTAGGTCGGAAATCCCAATTGCAGGTGGGACAGGGTTGTTACACACGACAAATTGGTGATGACAGATTTCACAGAAAGTTGCTACTCAAAATGATTGCATTTTTTAACGTGAAGAGTGCATATTTTTTTTTCTATTCATAATTTTTACACATAAAACATCTGATGACATTTGTGATTTCACTGGTAACAAACCAATAAACACACACCTGACCGATAAGTAGGACATCCTCATAAACTTGATCATTACTTTTATCCCCATCTGGCGTGTCATTCTGCCAAAAACAACAATCGCAAGTTTATATGCAAGAAAAGAACTAAACAAAACAGACAGACCGAAGGAGGGACGGATAGAGAGAAAGAGAACACGAGAGAGCGAGAGTGAGAGCAATACAAATCACCTGAATGTTGGTTGGAAGAACAGGAGTGAGTGTGGGAGTCTGGATGGGTTTAAGAGGATTCCATGGGGCTGTGGAACGAGCAGGTGTCGATGTGGGGGGAGCAGGTTGGGATAAAGACTGCTGGTCTATTTTCTGAAAAACAGAAATATAGCAGAAGAATAATTACAAATATTACTGATAAAACAATGCCATCTAAAATAAGTTTTATACTTACCTGATTAGAATTCCTGGAAATCCTGCGTGGGGTTGGTTTGGGAGGACGTCTTCTGAACATCTGCAATACACAGACAGAACACATTCAAATATTTATTCTTTAAAACAATACTTTCATCAAAAACAAATGTATGAAATGTACCCGCTTGTTCCAAATATTCTTCCTTGTGTTACTTAGTTTAGCTTTTCAGCAAGAGGTTAATAGATTTAACACAATTAAACTATTTAAGACAATATTGTGCAATGTGTAAACGATCACACACATTCCTGAAGAAATATTAAGTGGTAATATAATTTATTAGGATTTACAAACATGCTAATGAGCTTTCTGGCACCATGTGACAAGTATACATGCTTACATTGGAGGAATGAGAGAAGCCTGAAAATTGTGTAAATTTGATAACATCACTTTACTTGCATGGGAAAGAAGCTCACTGATAATGAAGCTAATGATTCTTACCAGTCCCCCATCTCCGGAGGCATTTACTGGTGATATAACTGGAGATTTGTCTTGGAATGCTCCAGTTCTCAGTTCTGTGGGCGTGCCATTGGTTTCATGATTAATGACAACAGTAGGTCCAAACAGTTTGTCCAGTGGGTTTTCCTGGGGCTTGAGAAAGCCACCATTAACAACACTGTCATCAGATAAAGGATCAAATGCCTTAATTTCCACAGGTATGAATGCTGGAGTCTGAAACAATGGGGTACTTTGGAAAGCTTTGTTCTCTACACTGGACAAAGGGGTGTGAAAAATATCACTTGACACAGATGTAGGGGTGCCAGTGAAAACATCAGAGCTTTGAAATGGGTCTTTAGTGAAGGTAGGTGGAGGTAAAAAAGCAGAAGTGTCCTTAAAGATGTCTGATCCCAAGGGTGCTGTGGTAGGAGCAGGCTGCAAATCGTTATTTTGGTTGGCCATTATGGACTCCAAAAGAAAATCCCGTTCGTTTGATGGCTCTGCATATTCTTTACTCTCGTTTGCAGCTACGCTCCGGAAAACGGTGTCTTCTTTCCGACTGGATGGTCCATACTGAGGGATGTCTGTAAGCCAGGAAGGGGGTGTGGCTTGGAATATAGCAGATGTATGATTGTTAGATGTGACTTGCAGGTCTTTAGGTTCATGGTATGAAGAAGGAGGTGGGAAGACTGCCCAATCATTTTGGACAAAATCCTCCTTAAATGGGTCCAACACTTCTGCAGCAGATGCTGAAGCCTGAGGCCAGACTTGATTTTGTTCACTTCTTGAGATTAAATCCTTCACATTTAGCTGTAGGACATTTCTGTCACCAACACGGTTTATGCAGGAGTCCTACAAGACAAACAAAGTTATTAGACCATACCTAGGTTTCCTCAATATCTCTTTGAACAAAGGACATCAGCAACACAGATCTTACTTCGCCTTCAGTGGAAAAACGGTTCACGGTGGCTGAGCTCTCACTGAGTGCCCTAACTTTGCTCTGAGGGTCAGAAAGACAGGGACACTTTAGAGTTAAGCAACACCTGCAGGTACAGTATTGATTCAGGAATGACTAAAATGAACAAGCATAGTTGTATTACCTCTGAAGCAGAAAAGAAAGGATTAGATGGTTTGCTTGTAGCTCCATTCTGGCACAGAAATAAAAAGAGAGAGATTTGAACAAAGAGAATATCCTAAAAGACCCAATATGTTCCAATTTTCATTGGTCTTTTAAAACCTAGGTTCTCCAAAGATATGGTGCTGAGAGATTTCCTTTAGCAATGGTAGCAGACAAAATGGAGAGATGGTTTCGTAAGCCTCAAACATGTGCAGAAAGAATGTTTACTACTAGAATTAGTGTAAAGCTGTCCTCTCCCACCCTGTGCCTCTGGGCTATACACATTCATTTATGTTGTAGTCTTTGTGGACAGAATGCTGCACACTGCGAGCATATACTGTGGCAATTTTTGCTCAGCATCTGTGATTCTAAGTTAGATCTGGTCCCTGAGTGATGAGACCTGAATTGTATCCCAGTAACTTGTCATCATCATATTGTATCATATATGTAAATAAAATATGGTGTTGAATAAAGTCTCTTGGGGAAGTTTTACCTGAGCCCTAGATCTGAAAGGGTTAATCCGGTTCTCCTTTCCATTCTGTACACAAAACAGAAATGCATTGAATTTTATGTGCACCTCTGGACCCCGTTATGTATAAGGGAAAAACAGGATCCCAATTAAAAGTAAAACAGCTTCATTTATGCGCAATAACACCGAGTTTAATGGGGTGTAATTGTTTAATGTTGTGTTGTAATTGTCTTTGCCAAAACCAAACACAATAAAAGTACAGTCTTACCTGTGTAAGCTGGGTGCCTGAAGTTTCTGAGAGATCAACAAGAAAGCCATTCTCCTAATAGAACACGGAACCCGACATAAAATTACAAAACGACATAGAAACTATGAGCAAGATTAAATCTACTGCATGCATCACATGTAGCATCAACATTCTTCAGGTACAGCCCATGGACTCGTTTCTGAAAGCCAGGTCACAGTAAACCAACCTGTTTCGACTGCGAGTCAGATGTGGAAGAGAAGCTGGATTCTGAGGGGGATGAAACAAGGGTCTGAAAGATATATAAATTGAGAATAACAATGAATGTCTGCTTGAAAAGTCATTTTTGGAGGTTCCTGAAAGATATATAGAAGTTACATTCAAGTGTTAACCTGAATTCTCTTTTTGGGTGCTTATTATGCTTGGGGGTCATCCCACTTACACATCTTACATTAAAAAGTGGTTATTTCAAATACATTCACTAACATCATTTATATATACTTTCACATTCATCTTCATGTTCTGTTCATTTTTTTCCACTACTGAGGAAAGATCAACCAGAATGTCCCACTTATAGAGTTCCTCTCCATTTGACTTTTCATTTAAAATATTGGTAATTTCATTTAATTTTATCATTGCATCAATATTTGTCTCAATCATTCCCCTAACATGCAACTTCCTAGCACCAATAGAAAGTGTAATAAGTAAAATCTAAATAAAGTGTAATCCTACTGATATCTTACATTTAACATCATTATCAGGAACACAAACTTGGAGCTAGCACTGTGTGTGTGTTTTACCTTGTATTTGCCGTTAAAAGGACTTAGAGACACTCTCTTCAGAACGCCCTGCAGTTGTGTAATACTCTAATGAGAAACACATACACACCAGACATCAAATAAACAATCCACAAAATATAACACCTAAATAATTCAAGCAAAACCAATCCTCTTTCATCCAGTAATAATAAATCAATTGATTTTTTACAGGTCAGATAATATGGCAAAAGTGACTTTTTTTCCATTATTCATTTAACGCATATGGACAAAAGTATTGGGACACTTGACACGAGACCAATAGGGACTTCAATGACAGCGTGCTAAGATAAATACACTTTAATATGGAGTTGGTTCCCCTTTGCAGCCAAAATAGTTTCCACTCTTCTTCGAAGGCTTTCTACAAGATTATTTGCCCATTCATTCTGTAGAGAATTTATGAGGTCAGACACTGATGTTCAATTGCAGTTAATCCCAAAGGTGTTGGATGGACTTGAGGTCAGGGCTCTGTGTGGACCAGCCAAATTCTTCCACCCCAAAATGTGTCCACAATGTCTTGGTATGTTGAAGCATTAAGGTTGTACGTAAGTGGCCACTTGAATTCAATCATAAAAAGGTGTGTCCCAATAGATTTGTCTATATAGTGTATTTGGCTAACAGATTTTCTACAAAAGGCAAATAAAAATTCGAAAGTGTTATTTTATGAAAAAACTTTAAAAGATACTTTTAAATGTTTATGATTTTACTTCACTACATGTTGCTGTGGCTGAAGGGGCAAATATCCGCTAAACAAGTTTAGAGTCGTCAGACTGCTCTGTCTCGGGTCAAAAGTGGTGAAAACGACAAGCAACATGGTAAAAATACATGAAACACCAAAAAATGAAAGTTATGAGAGAAAGTTAGAGAGAAATGGGCTGAGACTGACACATGTTTTGAGGCTGACATGTTTTCCCTCACCTGTCTTCTCTCGCCTGAGGCCACAACTTCATCTTTTTCAGCAAACCTTGCCTCTCCCGGCTCCTGAAATAAGGGATTAAAGCGTATAATCTTAATTCAAACACACTCCTAACCCAAACTCAACTGTAAGCACCTAAAACCGTATTACCATGTATCCTCCGAGCAGGCTGCCCCAAACTGTTGCGTGTCAACAGGTGTGCATTAACTTGCCAAACTCGTATTTCCACCAGCCAATCAAATCTGAGCCTTACCTCTCGAGGATGCTCGCTGCGTTTTTTCCACCCGTTTCCAGACAGATCCTGCCTCCCCGACTCGGTATTGGCTAATGGGGTTCCACGTATGCTTTGATTGGTTAGTACTTCAGATTGGTTAGTACTTCAGATTGGCGGGGGGACTGAGATGAGGCAATCAATCGTCGTGCACAAACCAGGTTTGTATGAAAACAGGTGCGAAATAAACCGTCAAAAAAGCCACTTGGACAAGCTGAGTAAAAGTATGTGGACTTGTCCAACCAGTTGTGCGTCTTTGTAGCCTTTAAGATGAAGTGTCAGCATGACACCGATAATTACTCGAAGCCCTTAACCACAGGATGATTTACAGGAGCTAATGTTAGTGTATATATCAGTCTTACAGCAACCAAGTCTAAGACTTAAATTTCAAGGCCCCCTATCTCATTTCCTACTGACAATATCATGCTTAGATATCTAACAATCTATAATACACTATATGGATAAAAGTATTGGGACACTTTATTCGGGCCGCTTACTTTCAGTGAAGGGCAAACTTAATGCTTGAGCATACCAAGATATTTTGGACAATGCCATGTTACCATCTTTGTGGACACAGTTTGGGCAGGGCCCTTTTCTATTCCAACTCAGTGCTCAAAGCATGTTCCACGAAGACAAGATTGGATGGTTTTGTTGTGAAAGAGCTAACCACACTTATACCCCACAAAGCCCTGACCTCAACCAAGTGCAGTGTCTGACATCATAAATGCTCTACAGTATGAATGGGTACAAATTTCCCACAGAAACTCCAAAGGTTAATGGAAAGCCTTCTAAAAATGTTAAAGCTGCAGAGCGGACCAACTCCATATTAAAGTCTGTGCATTTGAATGCAATGTCATTAAAATCCCTGTTGGTGTAATGGTCAGACATCCCAGTACTTTTCTTCATAAAGTAGGTGTGCATGTGTGTGTGTGTGTGTGTGTGTGTGTGTGTGTGTAAGTGTGTGTGTTTGTGTGTGTGTGTTTATGTTTATGTTCTTCTTCACACATCAGGCTTATAGCTGTTAAGGAACATAACCTACTGAAACCTTGCTTACAGCACATGCAATCTATCTCTAATTGCTTAAATAACATTTAGTTTCATTGTACTTATACTTAAGTATTACAACAAATATATTTAACTACTCATTTTGTTACTTTAATATAGCAATAGATAATTTCAAATAATGTGTCTCTACTCATCTGGGAATTTTGGTCCATTCAGTCAAAAGAGTATTTGTGAGTGCAATCACGGATTTTGGAGGAGAATGCCTGTCTTACAGTCCCATATGTCAGGGGTATCAGAAGCATTTTTAGTGTGAGGGGGATGCATTGGGGTGGGGTTTGGGCGTGGGGGCAGGGTTTGGGTAGGTGAGGGGTTGCTGCCTGCATACAAAGTCTCTCCTTTGAGGGGGTGGGGGTGTGTGGAAACCCCTGTTCAATCTCGAATCTTTCGCAAAAGAATGAGCTCCACTTAATTAATAAACGAAAACACACACCTCTGGAAATACGATCCAGGTTTGCCTCTAACTCACCGCATGTATCTGAAGTGAATTGTCAGTGCATAGAAAGTAGGGGTGGAGCCTAACCCAAACACCGTATTTGGGGAAACCCGTCCCCCCGGTCTAACGCTCGTGTTCCAGGGTACATACTCCGCCTCCCTGGTACACTCTTGTGTTCGGGAGTAGAAACCCTGCTCCCCCGTCACATGCTCGCCTTCCTGAATAGATATAGATACTACAAATTCTTAAACAAAAGATCAACTTCAACAAAGACTGCCTATCAAAATATCACCTTCAAGAAAAGATTGCCTAGCAAAACACTCCTCAGAGCTGTGACTGGCCAATTAAAAGGCAATTTCACTGAGGTGAGTGGTGAGCTTTTTACATAGAGACTCCTAAAACACTGAACACAGCACTTCTTAAGACCCCATATGAAGTTCAGCTACGGTCTAAGTTAAAGGTTCACAGGGTCTCTTCAGACGAAAACAAAC
>JBBKCR010138169.1:0-21768 GCA_037577295.1 Ladigesia roloffi | reverse complement strand
AAGCCCCAAAGCCTGAAATGACAGGTCCCCAGGACAAATAAGTTTGAGAAACACTGCCCTATAGAACTCCACACAACCTAATCTTGTATAGGCAGTCCAGCCAGTAGCCCTTTCAAACACTGCTGAAGCGCTCCTGCAGGCTAGGGGCGTCGCCTAATTTTTATTGGTCATAAAGTCCATTTTATGCAGATCACCCTGTTCAGGCTAGGTGCAATTGGTTGCCTGGTGTCAGCGTAACTTTTATGTTTATTTCTTCCAATGGTAGGTTGTAATGGATAAATCTATTAAGGGGGCTGGAGTGGCAGGTGTCCATCCAGGAGCTGGCTTGTGTTTTAGCCATCCTTTGCTTCTTTATGTTCCCTTCTCTTGGGCACTGTATATTTTACATGCTGCTTGGAAAGAGGACATGACCACTGCTCTCGTCGGAATCATCCAAGAGGAGGTGCCAAGAAAGGGGAGGGGGGAGGGGGCGATTAGTGTCCTTTTAGTGCCATCTACAGGCTGTATGGCCTCACTGGCTGACATGTGCATGAAAAACTGACGAGCCAGATATTTGAATGATTTGACTACTGGGATTGTGCAAGTAAATAAAAAATCAGTAGCATATGCCTCATTTGCAAGATACAGCAAAGCACTGGCGCAATGCCTATTATACAGCAATTGGCTGCAGTATAAAATAACACAAGGTCATTTATTATATCGCTGGAACTGGCATCTGTCCTGCATTCTTTGCACAAAACATGCAATCATTGCTAGTAAAAGGTAAAAATACTGATACACACAAGTGGAGCAAAATGAACCAGATTTTTTTTGTGTGCTGTTGGCCTCACCAGGATTGTCTCCAGTGAAAGCCACCACTTTGCAGTCTTCCGCGAATTCAAAGCGCTTAACGAAGTAGCAGCAAAGAGAGCCCTAGTCAGGGAAGATAAATGCAGGTAATGTAATTAACAGTCTTTTTTACACCATTCCAACAATGAATGTATATCATTTATTATGCATACCATAATAAATATATATTAATTTTAAATAAGAACAGTTTATACATGCAGCAGGGCTGACAGCTTTTGAGTTCACCTTGTAATGATAACATGCATCTCAGTATTTTATTGTTGTGCACACAGCACGGGAATAAACTTCAGAGGAAGTAAAGATTTAGCATGAGAAACAGCATGTGTGCTGTGTGATCTGTGTAATCTGCATGAGTCTCATACACATGAGTTGGCAGCCCTACTATCGGGGCCTAAAATCATTGCCTTAAAGCACCAGGAGATCATTTTCTTAAGGATACCCTGAATCTTTTTGTACTTTTCTTTTCTTAATAGCAAGTTCCAGATGAATTTGTTAATGGAAAAGGTGGGAAAATTAAAAAAATGTTCTTTCAATATGTACTATTACAAATGTATTATAAAGAGCCAAAGTCCTAAGAAAAATACTAGATATATCACCTGGAGCAGCTCCACAATTGCCCACTATGACAATATTTCTTCGTTTATCTATAGTTCTTTCATGTTTCTTCTTATAAAGTTTATTATTGTACATATTGTTTTTATAACCTCTTTCATAGATTGTGGTTGGTGGTGCATTTGCTGGTGCATGTTTTCTCCAGTATCAGAAAAGGAGAGATCAAAACTCACATTTTCAGAAAT
Organism: Ladigesia roloffi; assembly: GCA_037577295.1. Taxonomy (NCBI): domain Eukaryota; kingdom Metazoa; phylum Chordata; class Actinopteri; order Characiformes; family Alestidae; genus Ladigesia; species Ladigesia roloffi. The sequence continues at coordinate 20,122 of JBBKCR010138169.1, read as the reverse complement.
TTCTGTCTTACTGCCCATCACTTGCTGGAAGATTGATGTTCCATGGTTCTAATGTAATGCTATGACTCTCTTAAACTGATTTTCATCAACCTGGATTATAAAAGAGCAACAAAATGTTCAATAAAATACCAAAACAGCTGTTGAGGGTCCAGGGTCACCCAACTTCTCTGTCAGTTCAGAAGCTGTGGCTTTCAGACATGATTCAGACCAGCGTTTACTGAAGATGTCCATTAAATTCATCCCCGAACCTTAAAAAAAAAAAATCACAAAAAATTCCAGACACTAAATTCACACATTACAAAATACATGCTGTGTAACAATGAAGGAAAGGAAAATTAGCATTACTACATTTGAATAGAGCTAATTGGTCACCGCTGTCTGATTTTTATTGCTATAAAAAAATAATACAGACTGTACCATTTTTACACTCAATTAAGGGGCATTTTCAAGGTTTCTCAAGACTTCTAAAGAGGAAAGAAATACCAGAATATATATCTCCATTCACACAATAATGATCTAAGCTTGGAGATGTTAAGAACAAAAGATGACCAGTGAAATAAAAACTGTAACCTTCGTCAGGGCTCCAAAACAGTGGTCGTACATCACACTGCGAGATTCAAAGATGACCATTGTCTTGTCAAAGATAGCCTTGGGCAAAATTCTGCCAGCGTCATAAATTTAAGATGACCATTTCAGAGTTTGACTGCTGCTACAACCTTCTAACCACAAACCTACGTTATTAGATGCTACATAGTGTGACTTGCAGTGAACTAATTAGACTCATGAAAACTCAGCCAGGATGACACATTTTGAGTTCAGCTTTAAATAACACACATCTTAATGTTTTATTGTTGTACACACAGCAAGAACTTTTGAGAAAAGTTAGGATGGGAAACAGCATGAGTAAAGTGTGTGTGTGTGTGTGTGTGTGTGTGTGTGTGTGTGTGTGTGTGTGTATGTAAGTGTAAAGTGTCCATTTGTCATCCGAGAACACAAAAATATGTTTGTGCATTTAACTAATTCACCAAGTGAAGCAGTGGGGATGGTACAGCAGTGGGGGAGTGGTAGTCTTGGGATTCAAACCCACAACATTCTGACTGCAGGGGCAACTCCCTAACCACTAATGCTGAGACCTGTGTCAGAAGCACGAGTCTCACACTCAGAGCATATGAGTTGGGAGCCGGGCTTTAGGTGTCTTAAATAATTGCCTTCAGGCTCCAGGATTTTCTTTTCAGATTTACCAGTTCCAGATGAATGTGTTAACAGAAAACAAGGGGAAAGTCACGAATGTGTACTTTCCTCATTATACCAAATTTTATTAAAAAGGGCCAAGCACTAAAAAGAACTCTCCTGCTGCAGCTCCACTCAGTCAGAACAGCACACTCTTGACTTTGAACGGCGAGTTGACAGAGAACACATCTAACTGGGTTGCAGTAATCTAATCATGAGAGTACTGGATATCTGTGGCACACTTCCAAGATAAAAATTTAACTTCTTTTCGTCATGTCAACATAGCCTTATCTCTCTAAGATTTTTATACAAATGATAAAAACCAAATGCCCTAGAAAACTAAACAAACCTTACACGTCAAGTCAATCCTGACTCTGCAGGACAGGATTCAGAATCATTTTAAAGTATTGTATTGGATTTTCTATTGAATTATAAATCTTTTTAAAACAATTACTGTTGATAAATACAAAAGTATTGACAGAAAACCTGTGTTGCCTTACCATCACTGTAATCAATCGCTGCATAGTCTCCGAGAAAGAGAGACGCAGCAAAGCTACTGACCAATGAGATTCTCTAAAAAAAAAAAAAAGCAACATTAAATGTTATTCAATTGACATGCAACACATTCTGGTTACTGAAACATTCTTATGCTGTGCAGTCAAGAAATAATATAAGCATGAAATTATTTGAGACATACACATACACATAGGAACGATATGGGAAGAAGTATTGGGACACCTGACCATTCCGCCAACAGGGACTTTAATATGGAGTATTTAATTATGGTCCTTTTGCGCCTATAGCAGCTTCCACTTTTCTTAGAAGGCTTTTCACTACAGTTTCTTTCCATTCATTCTGTAAAGCATTTTTTAAATCAGGAACTGATGTTGGATGAAAAGGCCACAATCTCTACTCCAGTTCATCGTAAAGGTGCTGGATGTGGTTGAGGTTAGGATTCTGTGAGGGCTGGTCAAGTTCTTCCACATCCAATCATGTCTTTATGAAGCTTGCTTTGTGCACTGGGGCACAGTCATGCTGGGATAGAAAGGTGTGTTCCCCAGAAAAACAATTGTGTCCCAAAAGCTCGACCATTTAATCCATAAATTGGCTGATACTACTTTTACATATTTACCTCTGTTTTATTGTATTTATCTGGCTGGAACTGGTGGATCTTGGCAATTTGGTTCCCAGTGAAACGCTAAAAACATAAAATACAAACCAAAGCATACAGATTACATGGTCTTAAAAGAAATATATACTGTTGACAATTACATCACAATATGTCTACACCATCCTAAACATGTGATTGGTACAATGAACCCATGTGGTCCCAAATGGAACAGACTGTGTAATCTGTGCACACCTCATAGGCCCGTGACCCAGTAATGTCAGCAAGCTGCTGAGCACCCCCTAGTGCAGACTCGAGGCGCTGACACTGCTCTGAGGTGCTTGAATCCATCCACACCGGACTGTCCTGAACAGCAAAACTGTCCTGCGAAAATACACAGGCAAGCTAAACAGCAATGCAATAACAAGAAAAATAACATTCAACTGGTCAATGAAGCTAAAAGCAGGAATATCTATCTATAAAGCAACTAGTCTTTAAAATGCTTATCCAGTGCCGGTGCAAAAGGGTGGGGGATTGGGGGGGGTTGAAGGCATTGGCCCCCATAGCGAGTCACCAGGTCCCCCCTAGCGAATCGTCGCTCATATTTAGGGGCGAATTGGGAATCTCGCCCCGAGATCAGACACCAAGCTGCACTCCCCCGGATCCACGGTCAACCCCAAACCCCAGAACCGCGTTCGATAGTGCCTGCCCATAGTCAGTTAGATGCCCACACAGTTGGTTGGCTCTGGGGCCGGCACTGTTTGGGTGTAATATTTCAACATGTCTATCTTAAACACAAATCCTGAAAAAAAGAAAAACATGTTGAAAATATGTATCGTTTTCACTTTCCCAAAGAGTAGTCGATCAAATAATACATGTTAAAACTCATGTACATGTTAAAAACACAACTGAAGTCACTTACATTTTTTCAGTGAATATATTTTCTCAACATGCTGAACCACATTTAATTCTTCATAAAGGTAACATTATGACTCACTGCCAACTATTAAGATGAACAGAACTTTCATCTTAATAGTTGGCATCACAAAACAGCAGGAGGACTGATATTGCATCAGACTGCTCCATATGTATAAAGCAAAAGGAAAGTGGCTCCTTATAGTCACACATGAACACAGAACAGCACTCATTCTGAACAGTGTGAAATTCTTTCTCTGAATTTAACCCGTTCGCCAAGTGAAGCAGTGGGCTCTCAGCGACAAAGTGCATGGGGAGCAGTGTGTGGGGACTAGTGTTGATTTTGCGGCCTGTTTTAATTTTAGTTTTAGTCTAGTCTTTGCATCAAGCTGTCATTTTAGTTTTTATTAGTCTTAGTCATGTCAAGACTCTTTTTAGTATAGTCAAGTTTTAGTTGACTAAAAGTCTGAACATTTTACTCTTATTTTATGACCCATGACTATTTTTGTCTAGTTTTAGTCAATGAAAGCTATATTTTATTCTTTAATAATGCAAGTCAAAATAGTATAAGTACTTCGTAGAATAGACAAAATCTAAAATTTCAGTCAAGCTTATTCCACAATTCGATTAAGATTATGTGATTACCTTGTAGGCTCAAGAATACTGTACATCCATTCCAGACATGGAAGATACCCTGATTTGAATTCACGACACTTGTTTTGCCAACTATGTTAGAACTTATGTACACACACACAACTTTTTATAAAATAAATGAATAACATCCCATCACTAAAAAGTGCAAATACAATGTGCACAGTGTGAAAATGTGTGTGTGTCTGTTGCCATAAAACCCACATTTGTAAAACTGGTAAAAGTCTCACATTCAGTGTGTGGGCCTGAACTCACCTGAATATTTTTTAAAATCCTGAACAAATATAGTCTACACAAACAAATCAGAACAAGGATCAGCCTTTTTGCATGAATATGGGAAAGGCTGCTTATAAAAATGCTGTGTGGGAGAGACTTTGTGTGTATCCCAAAATTTCTGTCCACTCTAAATACATTTCATTCACATTAGAGCTTAGATCGGGCCTAAAAACTGAAACCCGACCAGAGCCCGTGTATCCTGTCCCGACACATTAACTGTAATTTTTGGCCCGAGCCCAATTAAAATCAGATTTTTTAAAATACGCTGGCCATAGTGCTGTAACGATATACGGTACAAAACCGAAATCCCCACACTACCTGCGACACAGACACACCCCTTCCAACACTTTCCCGTATACAGTTCCTGCCCAGAAACATATGTTTTTCGAAGGATTGTCACGTCAATTTATTTTCTTTAACCAACAGCTGAGGGTCTAAGGGTTTCAAAGAGCCCTCCCACCAGTTTACAAACATACAGAGAACAGACGGACCCTTTGTTTGCAGAGTTGATTCGCTGTGAGTACATGTAAGATATGACACTGGGTTTACAAGCTGGCTGGGTTGTGATAAAACTGCGCTGGAGTCTTTGTGTAACTGTTTTTATTTTGTTTTGAGTAGTGGCAGAGCCTGAGGGGCACTGGACACCCCTGACATCCGATTGGCCACCCCGGGTGCCACCCCAAAATTTTATTTGCTACCGGTGGTTCCTGATGCTGTTGGCTTTCACACTGTCCCTATTCTTTTTTCTTTACAGGTCTTTTAGGTCGGGCATTGCAGTAAGCATATCACGACATGCTGTGCTGTTTATGACACTGTATGTGACAAATAAAACCTGTGGTCTCGTTGACCTGAACTAAAGAAACCGTATTTTAACCAATTTTTTCAATTAACATAACAATTATAATCTCCTATTGGCTTATTTGTCAAAAGATATGTCACACAACGGCACCTGGCACATTTAAATTGTGAAAAAAATAAGAGAGAAATAAGAAATACAGTTTTTCACAGCAGTATTGGGTATTTTAACTGCAGTGCACCATGTTTTCATTTGGATATAAAATCTATATAGACTAAATCTTTCTAATTGTGCTGCCAGCTCTTGTGGCAAGAGCACTCAAATTCAATAACAGGTAAAAAAATCCAGTAATTGACAGAGTAATCAATAGCATTTTCAAGCAGGATTACTGAATTAACTGCAGCTTCTCTATCAGAGTCCAGGTCATGCCCTCTCCTGTGATACAACCGAGGCGCTGCCTTAAATATTAACATTAAAAGAGTCACAGTTTTGTAACTGCATTAAGCTGGCCCAACAACATTCCCATCTCAGATGAACCTTGAACCCTCTGGAAGAAAGGCCTGCAATGAGAAGTCAGGTTAATCATCCTCAGAGGAGTTATTGATCAAAAAAGGCCACTACCTGCAGCAGGCTGTGCAAATCTCTCCCTGGATCAAGATTCTGCAGAGCTTGTCTTGCGCCTTTCTTCCAGTACACACTGCCATGTTGCTGCAGAGGACACATCAAATGAATGAGCCATAATGGATATATGCCCCATTTTTAAATACACTGCAATGCATAAATTGATCAGAGACAGCAATAAACCTGCCCGCTCCCAGAGATTGCCTTCACACGAGAGAAGTCAAAGCCAGCATCTTTCATCTTCTCAAGGATAAGGTCAAGTGCCTGGAGGGGACAATTTAACATATTTCACAGTTAATCACTTCTCGTAATTTAGCTTTGCACAAAACTAAGAATACAATTTAACAGAGTACAGTTCTAACACATCAAGCACAGGCTACTTAATACAAGAGAAAAAATGTAGTTTCGAAACACAATGAGCACATTCAGGAGACAGGAGAATCGGGATGTTTTTGGCGGCCTGTTTTTAGTTTTTATTAGTCTTAGTCATGTCCAGACTCATTTTAGTATAGTCAAGTTTTAGTCAAATAAAGTCTGAGCATTTTAGTCTTATTTTAGTCAGAAGGATCCACGACTATTCTTGTCTAGTTTTAGTCGATGAAAGCTGTATTTTAATCTTTTTATATTAATGCAAGTCAAAATAGTATAAGTACTTCGTAGAATAGACAAAATCTAAAATTTCAGTCAAGCTTATTTCACAATTCGATTAAGGTTATCTGATTACCTTGTAGGCTCAAGAATACTGTACATCCATTCCAGACATGGAAGATACTCTGATTTGAATTTACGACATTTGTTTTGAGAAATATGTTAGAACTTAGATGTTTTACAACATTTTTAGTAAAATAAATGAATAACTTCCCATCATTAAAAAGTGCAAATACAATTTGTACAATGTGAAAATGTGTGTGTGTGTCTGATGCCATAAAACTGGTAAAAGTCTTCACCTTCATCGCATTGGCCTGAACTTTATTCCTGAACAAATATAGTCTACACAACCAAATCAGAACAAGGATCAGCCTTTTTGCATGAATATGGGAAAGATTGCTTATAAAAATGCTGTGTGTAGGAGACTTTGTGTTTGTTCCAAAACTTTTGTCCACTCTAGATACATTTCATTTACATTAGAGCTTAGATCGGGGCCAAAAATTAAACCCGACCCGAGCCCGTGCATCCCAGCCCGACACAACTGTACCTTTTGGCCCAAGCCCGATTTAAATCTGATTTTATTTAACACTTGGGCCGTTATAGCACACGTTCAGAACTGTGGGAGCATTCCTAAACTGACACTCCGAACTCCAAGACACTCAAATGCTGGATCACGGCCCGCCCCTAGGAGAGTGGCAGGAAATATCAGGCCGGGTTCAGTTTCGGGCAGAGAATCTAAAGTCTAATTCACAGAGCCTCTCAATGGCCAAAATTATTGCGCTGTAATGTCGTTCAACTCTAGGGTCGAGCGTCCTTTACCTTTTTCTCCCCTCCATATCGTACAGGAAATAACGTCCTGTCTCGTTTTAGTCAACAAAAACTACATTATTTATTTAGTTTCCATCTCATGACTAGCATGACCAGATATTTCATTACAGTTTCCGTTGGCGAAAACACTACAGGAGAATGCTGCATTAATTTTTTTTCAATAAAGGGCCCATATTTTACGTTGGTCATATATTTTAAAAGGGCTAAACATTCAATCATTTGGTCTTCTTGAGGAAAAAAGCTTGAAACCCTTTACATAGATCATCTGAACTTTGAGGTCTAAGAAATATGTTTAAAACTTGATTTTGCAGGTTTTCCATATTTTACATTTCTCACTCATGATAAAGGGAAATAATTAGGCCAAAAGTTTTATGCAGAGCTAAAACTTTTGAAAATGATCACGTTCAATATGCAATCACAACATTAATCACCTAATTAAATAACTCTTTCTACTTCTAGGAACTCCTGTTGTTACTGTAGCTAAGATTTCTTTCACTACAAATCTTCCTGAAAAGCAATGCTGCCGGACTTCTGGCGTGTTAGTCAGCCTATGATACTAGTTATAATCCCCCTAGCATCAAATTTATAATTATGAACCGGTAAGTAAGTAGTCTCGAAGAGGATTTTCTCAGTCCTAACTCTATTCTCTTCCCTTGACTAGTAGAGGTCTTGGACACAGCAAAAGTTTGTGGTTTTTACTACATAGCTACTGAGCAGTGGCTTGTGTGGATGTTAATGTCACTTTAAAGAGAAATATGATGTGAGAGCTTTAGTCAGGCTTTGTTATGAGATCACAGCTGTAACTGGTTGTCTGAGAATAAAAAGTATTAAATGGGCATTAGGGTGCACAAAAGTTAAGAGAGGACAAATTAAACACTTTGATACTAAACTGTATTGATTTTCTGTTTTTCTGCATTTTTCATGAAAATGAAATATCATACCTAGAGGCTATTTTGACTAGAAATTAAATTCATAAACAGGTACTCTGTGGTTTTGCACAGTAATGTATCTTTATGCATGTACCTATAAAAGTGATGCTGGTAAGTGCCCCCTGTTCTGATTGGCTAGCTTCCATCTGTACTGTATACCACCCTGTACTCAAACAAAATATAAATATCCTATAAACTAAAATATACATTGTGGCATGCATTAAGACTAACCCTATATATTATGCTTGTATTTTCCAATGTTAATATCTGCACTCCCAGGAAAATTACACATTTAAGTGTGTTTCCAGTAGAGGATGTGTGTTCATTTTCATTTAGAAAATCACTTTTGGCCCAAGTGTTTTTAAACGAGCATGTAAATGCGTTAATGGTTTTGATATCACAACCTTGATAACATAAGAGTACATGAATATTGACTTTATGATGAATATGGGAAATGCATTGAAATTTTGACAATGTGTATATAGCACAAAGTAGAATCATAGGAAAATGTTGACACATACAACATAAAGGCACTGTACAATGTAAAAGAGAAAGTGAAGACACTACCTTCACCCACATGAGTACAGGTGAGGTCACCGTCAATCTGTCTTCATGGATATGTACTCCACCCTGAGTCCTGTTGAAAGGAGGAAACTGGAATTTGCATGTTCTAAAAAATGACATAAAAGAGTCCCTGAAGTTGTGGGAAGTGATCTAGAAGTAATGTTGGGCTTACCTGAATTCTGGCAGATCACGGTCAAACTGGACATTACTCTGGTGAGTGACTTGAAGATTTCCATTAATAGCAACTACTTTCAGCTTGCAAATAAAAGAAAGATAGGTCATGTTTAAATTTCAACATTCTTGGTCTACATAGGCAATATGGACAAACGTATTGGTATGCCTGACCATTACACCAACGAGGACTTTAATCACAATGCATTCATATCCATAGAGTTGGTCCCATTATTCCAATCTTCTTAGACGGATTTCCATAAGAGTTTCTGTGAGAATTTGTGCCCATTCTCTGTAGAGCATTTATGAGGTCAGGCAATGATGTTGGACAAGAAGGCCTGGCCCACATTCTCTATTGCAGTTCACCCCAAAGGTGTTGGATGGCGTTGAGTTCAGGGCTCTGTGTGGACCAGTCAAGTTCTTCCCCATCCAACTCATCCAATCATGTCTTTGCGAACCTTGCAGTAAATGTCCTAAATATCTTGGTATGCTGAAGCATTAAGAGTGCCCTTCAACTGAAGCAAGGGGTATAGCCTAAACCAAATACTCCAATGCTTTTTAATCCAATGATTATTATCTCTGAAATAACTTTAACGCTTGGTTATCTGCATTGTTCTCGTGATCTCACAGCCTACACAAGGTTTAAACACAGGATTACTCCGACAGCGTTGCTGGTGAAGAGGCAGCTCTGAATCCGTTTGTTGAAAAGAAAAGAGCCGCATGTGGATGTATTTTGTTTTTACGGCCGATGACAAGGGAAACATCACCGATCACCAGAAACCCTTATGTCAAAGAGGAACCTTATAAAACAAGCGGGGTAAAGTTGGTTTTGTTTTCGACATTCCTGACACAGTTGGGGATAAATGGCAATAACTTAAAAATGACTTGCTCTAAACAATTTTGAACGGTGTGACTGCCAAAAGGACAATATTGATCATGTTTCACAGCCTTCATTTTCAGTGTTTTCGCTCCATATGATGAGCACTGCCACAAAAAAAAACTTCCTGCAAACAAAAGTAATTCTGTTCTGTAATCAGCCACTAGGGGTAAACACAGACCACAGTCCAGCATTGTATAGATAACTGCTTTAGGCTGGGAAAGGAGACTCACTCCTTCCAACACACACTGCCAATGAGATGCAGAACCAACTGTATAGCTGATGGTCTGAACTGATATGAGATCCAGGAGTCCTGCTGACATAATCCTGAGGCTACAGAGAGCAATTTCACTCTCAGCCCACCACACATTTGTGACTGAAGGTGACAGACCCAGTCACAGCTGGCCTGGAGTACACACAGCTACACTTTCAATTAGCATTTCCTCATGGTTATGCCCATGGGGATCTTTTAGACTTGAGCTGATGAAGCTCAGACCACAGTGTAAGCTTAGACAAACAATCTTCTCTACAATTATTAGAATAAACAAAATAAGAGAAATGCATATGTGTTACACAGCCTTAACTTGCATCTTTAATGGCAAAAATATTAACAAATAATTATGAACTGGGATAGTTTCTCATATTAGCAATGATATTAATATTCTGCATAGATGACATGTCACACAGTTGACATCCAGAGATTAATTCCATTTGTTTGGCTGTAAACTGGCACTTTAGCACACATCCTCTGGAAACACTCACCCATTTGACTAAATCTTATGTAGCCGATTTCATTTCTATGCCAGACTAAAAATAATTTTTGTAAACTTTCAAGACTCACAGAATGAAAGAATGAATAATCTGCATTAATATTTTATAGTAACATTATATTTTGATAATTATGCAGTCATTACCATTATCATTAGTAGTAGTGGTAGTAGTAGTAGTAATAATAATAATAATAATAATAATAATAATAATAATAATAATTCTTACAGTTTATGATCAGTAAGGGCATCCAGGGCACCCACATCTACACAGTTATTATTGTAGCCAGCGGAGATGAATGAAGACACAGTTGATGGACTGTGTGGCATAGTGTTTGTGATTAAAGACTTTCCTGGTTCAGGCCGTGTGCACGTTTTGGAAGAGGTCAGAATTCGCACTTTTGGAGGAAGTTCCCTGACTGGTGAGGTTAATCAGTGAGCCCTGGTTCAACTGGCCCTGCACTAAAGCTCCTGTTACCTAAAGGCTTTTCGGTTCAGATTATGCAGGTTCTTTTACAGACATTCAGGGCTTACTGCTGTTGTTCATTAAATTATGTTTGCTTCAGTGACATGACAAAAAGGGCCCTCTGTGTAAACAGTTAGGGAATTTCAGACCAATCAGCAGCTGATGTAGGGGGTCAGTGGCAGTAACATAAGTACATACAGTCTACAAGCCTCCTGAATACCCATACAGAAGTTCAAATGCACCACACGCACCAACAAAAACACACAACCCGCATGTACAATCTCCATGGTAATAGAGCTCTATCAAAACCCTTTGGGATGAGATTCTTCTCATCTTAATGCTGTCGTGGCTGAATGCAATCAAATTTCAACAGCAATGTTCCAACCCCTACTGTAAAAACACTCTTTTGACACAACTGATTGAAAGGGTGCTTACGAACATTTGGACACAAATCTCCAGGCTCACTATCCTGCCAGCAGGGGAGTCAGCACGGGGTTAAATTTAGTGGATATTTGCAACAACAGAGACAAACAAGGTACTTTAGATGTTTAAGACACTGCTCTATTGTGGCTTCCGCTCTTTCTGTCCACGCATGTCTACTGCTGCAGGCGCGTGTTTGAAAGTGGGTGAGTGTGTTTATGTTTAGGTTACCAAGACCACCCGTTCAGTCCTACCTGCTGAGTGCTGAAGTCAAATCCTAAGTAGCAGAAGTCTGCCATTAGCTGCTGTGTGTTGTGGCCGAACAGTAAATGTCTGTCCCACTAGCACGCACTCCTAAACACACCGTGCGGCTGCATTTAAAGGGCCAGTGCACCACATCTAGACCAGTGAGGGACTTAGTGTTTTCAGTCCCTTCCATGAGGTTAAAGTTAGATTTTCCATAATCAGACACAACCACACGAAATAGTAGGAAAATAAGCACAAGGTCATTCGAAATGCATTCAGTTACACACTAAGTGGACAAAAATTTGGGGACACTTGGCCATTATACCCAAGTGAGTTTAATGAAGTTGCAAATAGACAGAATGTACTATAGAGTTGGTCCCCCCAGAGTTTCTCCAGTTCGGTATGTTGCAAAACGTCTTATGTCTGTGCTTTCACTGTGGAACCAGAAGAGCATATGAATCTCTAAAATGTGGAGGGCACTCTGGGCCTGCGACTGAGAATCACAGATCTAAACTGCTTATCATGTTCTTCGTTTTTTAACAGCAGGAAATTCACCAGCTGTCTTAAACAATTCATGGAAGTGCAAGCATGAGCATGTGGAAGATAAGCACGATGGTTGGTTGCCAAAGTAACCTACTTTTACCTTAAAATGCAATTATAATGAGAGAAAAAAAGTTTTAGAGCATAAAGGAATGCTTGTAGGGCACAGTCACCTTCATACAAAGCCTTAAAAAAGAGCAACAGCAGTATTTCAACTAAATCTGGTGAACCAAATACATGTAGAGCTACAATATACATAAAAAACAATATTAGGAATAGTGTCCAGTATTTAATAATACATTTGTTAGTGATTCTTTATGATAAGAATCAGTTTCTTGCTCATTGCAATGACCTTTTAGTTTCTGTTACTTTTAACCATTGAAAATAAAAAATTCAATAAAGTATAGAAAATACAGAAGTGTGCAGTTGTGGTTGCAGCACCAGCACATTCCTCTCAGAAACTGAGAATTTCCTTCCATATCATTCCACGCAGAAACTAAGAATAAGAAACAATCTCAGCTAAATATACTGTATTTATACAGTGAGTTGAGACAGCATGACTGCAGATGTAACAAAGTACAAAATGAAACATTCAATACACACAATATATATATATATAAAATATAAACTCTTAGCTAGAAGCTAATAAGTGTAGTTTAGTACAAAGCGTAATCCAAAGATTGTGCAAATACTACATCAGTAGAACAAACAGAAAACTCAAATGTACTTGTGTACTTTATATGTGCAAATGATTGGTAGCAGTTCAGGATAAATATACAGTTAATTCATAAAGAGACAGTATTCAAGTGAAAATGTAACTTTGTTGTTTTGTGCATCATAAACAGTAGTTTGATGTGTAAAATAGGAAAGCTGAGTCAGTTCACAGTTCATGTGTTTGTGAAGGAGGTGGGTAGGGTATAGGTTGGTGTTGAGCAATTATGGAATTATGGAAGTCCTGTAGTGAGTGGAGAGACAGGGATGTTTTCATCCCCTTTACCATACGAAGTGTTTCAGGTCTATGAAAAAACAGAAAAGAATGGATGATATTTTGTTTTTTGTAAGAGATGTATCTCTGAGACTCATCTGGATTAATTCTGCACAGTGCACTGCAGATGCAAAATGCTTCAAGAAAACATTTAAAATAAAGGTTCAAATGCTTTGTGTAGTATTTTCACTACAGGCTTTGTCACATACAGGAGGGTTCCAGATCCCAGTTAGCAAGCCAAAGCCAACAGAGGCAAAAAAAAATCTATTTCCAAAGCAGAAGAAGGAAACCTCAAGAGGGGCTAAGACCCAAGGGGGACACATCCTGCTTGTGTCAACACCGGACAGCCCAGCAATTGTCTCACTGTGGTTTATAGTCCTTCCAAATTAGGGCGAGTCAGTGATGGGGAAGTCCATTATTGACTTTGCTTTAACACTTTCCAAGGTCAAAGAGAACTTTATTGTTATTTTAGACATTTACAGGTTTACAGATTGACAAACTCATGAAGCTCTGGTTCCACAGTGTAAATACAGGCATAAGATGTTCAGCAACATACAGAACCGTGCAAAAGTGTTTGATTTGTCCAAACCTGTCCTGACTGTGTGGGCAGCTCTGCACCCTGTACATACATATATGTCAAACTTACAATGCTTGAAAAAATGTAGTTAAGAATTGCAGGAGCTTAGCACACAGGGGGGGTGGGGGGTTTGAACACACCCACTTTTGCTAAAATGTGATTCCATCACCCCACTTTTGTCAGAATATATTGTATTAAATTGATTAAATTGTATTTATAACTTGGCATCCCCATCTCAGAACACCCCCCTTTTTTGGAAAGCTTGATACGCCTCTGGAGAATTGTACAAACTCTATTAACAGTATAATTATAATTAACAGGATAACAGTATATGACAGTACTGTAGCCACACATAAAGTATATGACATGTCAGAGCATTTCTTTTTTTCCCCCATATGCTTATTTATTGAATGCAAAATGACCCTATTTGGGTATTTTTTATTCTCCCATGTTATGTAACTTTGTTACCACTCAACTCAAAAGATTACAGAAACACCTTTAACACCATTTTGATGTCAGGTAAATAAATGGATTTGAGTTCCAAAAAAAGAGTAAACCTTGCCTTTAATGACTGTTAAGGACTCACCCCTTACTTCAACAGTGCTGTGTCAACAGCGTGACTCTAAAGCCCACTATGGGTGATTCTGTTCTTGCCGCTGATGCAATTGTACAAGATTTAACTAAAACAAGCTTCATTTTAAGAGTGAGAATGCAGATATACCTGGTTCTTACGGTGGCATGCAGAACCATGTGAATAACAGGGATGATAGTAGGCTTAAGTAAACAAAGGCAATTAAAAAGCAAAATAATTCAGTATTTAGTTAATAATGCATGAGCTGCATAGACATAAGTGATGTTTTGAGCTGTATTGCAGTGGAACATTAATCTTAATGTCCTCTATGTATGATACATTTCATCGAGGATAGTGACATTTGACCAATACACCAACAGGCAGGGGCGTAGCACACGGGGGGGTGGGGGATTTAACACCCCCACTTTTGTTAAAATGTGACTCCCCCCCCACACACACACACTTTTGTCAGATTATATTGTATTAAATTGATTTAATTGTATTTATAACTTGGCAACCCCATCTCAGAACACCCCCACTTTTGAAAAGCTTCCACTCTTCTTGGAAGACTTTACAAAAGTTTGTGCAGTTTCTATGGGAATTTGTGCCCCTTCAATCTGTAGAACATTTATGAGGTAAAGCACTGATGTTGGACAAGAAGCCCTGGCTCCAGTTTATCCCAAAGGTCTTGGATGGTGTTATAGTCAGGACTCGATGCAGAACAGTCAAGTTCTTCTGCACTGAACTCATCCAGCCATGTCTTTATGGAGCTTGCTTTGTGTACTGGAGCACAGTCATGCTTGAATAGAAAAGGGTCTCCCCCAAAATGTCTTGATATACTGAGGCATTAAAAATGTTCTTCGCTGAAAGAAAGTGGCGTTGCACAAACCTTGAAAAAGTTTTGGGTCCCATTACTTTTATCCATATAGTGGAAATAATGTGTCATAAGCAAAAATGGACCATAAAAAATATAATAATTCAGTAATTTGCATGAGCTGCGTAGATATGATGCTTTGAGCTGTTTTGCAGTGCACCATTACTGCTGATGTTGTATTCCACGTGAGATACTAACCCCCTTTGTGCAGATTTGCCCCTAGATTACCTGGCACAACCTTGAATTGCCCTCCTTTATTTGCACATAGTCTCTGTGCTGTGCTGGAACAGTACTGCCCGAACTACACAGTCAGTGTGGAGGTTTCTCTCGGCACAGGTGTATGTGATACAGAAGGTTTTTTATGACAGAGAAACGTTTTATATGACTGAATAAAAATCAGCAGGATGTCGTCAGGCTGCTGCTGCGTGTGTGAGGAGTCCGTGATAAGACCGGGAGTGACGGAGGAGGAAACGAGTGACGAGGAACCTCCAGCCGACATGGATATTTCTCTCTTAAAACAGCAGTATAATTCCATCAGAGATAAACAGAAACTGGAAACTAGGGTGGTGTACTTTAGAAGAGGTAAGGGTTTACAGCAAGAATTTTTTAATTTTCCCTTTTTCCGTTTTTGTTGTTGTTTCTGTGTTTGTGCTCGAGTTTCTCAAGTTTCCTGCTCGAGTCCTGATTTCCTTACACTGAACTTTTCTCCATCTGTTTATGCTATGGGCTCAATTTAATACGTGATATTGGCTATTAATATGGTTTAAAATATGAATCTTTAAACTGTTCTCATCCAAAGATGATCAATCGTAGTCTGCTGCCTGTTACAGGTGTAGCCATTGTTTTCCACACACTCTCTCACACGGCTGTTAGGGAAGATGTGACCTAAATTTATTTTTTGGTTGCTGTACATTTGCTTAAATCTGTGTTTTCCGTTGGGAGGTCTGAGCGACCCCGTCAAAAGCCTTTTTTAATAAGAAAGCCGTCGTGAGTCATGGATTGTTTGACATGCACTTAGGGATCACTCCATCACCTGTCAGTGAAAGGATTTTCCAGTAGAACTAGCCAGTGTTTGTGCCTGGATAAAACAGTTATAAATTAAGTACTTTACATTAGCTTACCTGGGACTTGTCACGTGGACTCCACGTTGGCCATAGACATACATAAAATCTCCTGAAACCATTGCTAGCGTAAAGGAGTTTGTCCCCAACAGGAGTCTCTATTCTTCTGGGTAGGTTTTATATTTAATGTTCGAATATTCCTGTGCAGAATCGATTTCATTACTGATTATGCCTTTGTTATGTGAGAACCTTAGAGTGTTTGTTGGTACCCCAAGAATTTCTTCAGTCCCTCTTTTATGCACTATGGACAAAAGTATTGGGACACATGGTATTCAGGGTTTGGCCTACTCCACTTACTTCCAGTGAAGGATAATCTTAATGCTTCTGCATACCAAAACATTTTGGACAATACCGTGCTTACAAATTTGTGGACACATTTTGGTGAAGCCCCTTTCTATTCCTGTGTGACTGTGCCCCAGTCACACAAAGCAAGCTCCATAAAGACATGGTTGGATGAGTTCAGTTTGGAAGAACTTGACAGACCCGCAGAGCCCTGGACACAACACCAACTGACGCTTTTGGGATGAACTGGAACTTCTCGTCCAATGTCAGTGCCTGTCTTTATGTTTGCTCTACAGAGTAAATGGGCTTTTATTTCCACAAAAACCCTTGCCTTAAGAGTGGATGCTATTCTAGCTATAAAATCAGACCAACTCCCTACTGAAGTATGTATATTTGATTTCAGTCCCTCTTGGCCAGGCACCCCAATACATTTGTCCATGTAGTGTATATCCTAATCTGTGCACAGCATGATGTTACACCCTAAATAATTACTTTTTTAGTAATTAGTAAGGTTGTAATATAAATTTCTACTAAGTATAGCTTTAATTGGATGTCTATTTAATGTCCTTGAACTCTTTGCCTGTCAGTCTTAGCCTGTTTTCTAATTTCTGTTTAAACCTGCAGCATCAAACAATGAGGAGATCTCTGGTAAATCTCTAGTTACCACAGTTCCAGTGCGGCAGGGCAGACACTCTCTGATGAGGCAGGCATCTGTCCAGGACACACGGTTCGATTTTGTCAGGGACCTGAGTGTGTCTCCTTGGCGCACTCACTTGGGAATGTACCGGAGGACCTGCGCAGCCACCGACACCAATCAGCATGAACACAGCAGGGTCAAGACTAGCACTGGAAACTCGGCATCATCAGTGTCTGTAGGTAATGGAGAGCACAGTGTGGAAACCACAGATGCCAGTGACCAGCTGTCTGAGGACTGTGAAGGGGATGATGGCCTCAAACAGCCAAAGACCTGTAACTCTGAGGATTCCAGGAAGTTTTCTGAGCCTGCGGTCTTGTCCCGGAGGCTGAGCAGCAGCAGCTCCCGATCCACTCACTCCACAACAAGCGCTTGCCACTACCCTTTCCCACAGCTCAAAAGTCCCCGGAAGTCTGAGGCTGCATGCAGACTTGGCCTTTACTCCTCCTTCTAATGGGACAGTTGAAGTGCAAAATTAAGGGTTGTGCAATATTGCTTTGATACATCGTCCTCATCACAGTCCCACAAATTTCAATATTGTATGTTGGTACACCAGAACTGTATTGAATTACAATAAAAATGGCTACAGAAACAGCAGCACTGCAGTCCATCAAGCAGATGTCAAGTTCCTAATAGTATAAAACTCCCAGCAAAATGTGTTTATTCCTGGTTTCAACATGGCTTCTGGATTGTGTGATTGTATTTTTTATAGTACTCTGACATACAGTAGTTGTCTAGAACCAGCTCAGTTCATTTGTTTGTACTGTAGGTTTGATCATATAAAAAAAAGTATGCTAACAAATTATCATTCCTAGTGTTCTGAAAGCATCTAACCCCACCCCCCTTTAATCTGAACGTGCTCAGTTTACTATTTGTGACCTTTAGTGTCTCTTTGTGGAAAACCTGTGGAAATCTTTTCATGCTGATTGATCAGGGGTGCCTTCTGAACCAAGTTATAAACTGATGAGTTATATCAGTCTGTAGCAAAAGGGAAAATCACCAAACTTTACTCATATATGGAGTCAAAGAACAAAATTAACAGGGGAAAAAATGCTGCATTTCCTATAAATCTAGCAAAACCTTTTAATACACATAGTTTGCTCACCAACATACTTTGGTATAAGAATTATATTCAAAATCATCAGCTAATCACTGATCACCTCAGCAAATAACAGCCACCATGAATAGCTGGTATATATGTTGGTAAAAATAAAAGATACATGGAAAAGTGGCATCTGGTGTTGGAGTTTAATAGTAAAATCAACATACTCAACAATATTCTTGCCTCCATTCTTTAACTGATGTCCTTGTCTTGGACAAAGAGAGTTGTCTCCCATTTGTTCAGCTTGAACCAGTCCAGCACTAAGGATGGGTGGATTGGTACTAAAATGTCAATTTGTCTTTAAGCAGTGATGTTGAATATTCCTAATCCTTATGTGCCTTTGATAAAAAAAGAAAAGTAATATGTTTAATTGCAAGAATAAAATGTAATAAAATGAGTTTTGTCCATCCTTATCCAGCAACTTCCCAATGCTACACCATAAACTGTTTTGAAATCTGTATAGAAATCGGTGGCAATAAATCTTGGATGTATATAATTGATCCAAATCTTGTAATGAAGACAAATGCATTTGTTATAGTATATGAACCTTTTTGAAAGCCTATAATGCAATCCATGCAGCCTATTGATGGAAGCTATGTTCATGTGTGATGTCACACAAGTCCATGGATATGTCCATCCACCTACTCAGCAGACAGTTTAGTCCTGTTATTAATGTTAATTTTTCCTGCCTCATCAAAAAGTGTATCTGCTTTAAGACAGGGTAGCAGATCAGAACAGGTTTTATATAAGTTAAGTCTAAACTAACCCCTTAAACTAGTCTGTTTGGGGCAATAAAGAGAAGCTGGGCATAGTCAAGTAAAATGTATTCTTGTTTTTGGTGCAAGAATTCAAATGATGAGAATAATAATTTTTTTTATGTGGTATATGGGCCCTTTAAATGGTTGCAGGGAGAGTCTCTCTGGAGCTCCATGGATATAAATGCCTTGTTCAAGGACACAATAGCAGAGTCATTAGCTAGGACTGAAGACACATCTATATGTAATCACTTTTATTTAAAAAAAAAAAGTGATAAGCCCATATAGTCTCGTCCATGGAAGAACTGTTTTGGTTTGTCATTTATTCAGACTTTTAATCAAGAAGGTGTTCAGAAAAGTCTAAATCTGGGGTTTTAACACTGGGACACCAGTACATTGTGCTCTCTTCCAGGAAAGGGTCTGAACATAAATATATTCATTTGTCATGAACTCACAGTCAATTACATTGAGCAACTCAAATAAACCATGCAATCTTGAAGCAATTAATGCAGATTGTCATTTTAACTGTGTATACAATATGTTTGTCCTTACAAACTACTGGATTGTGTTTTATTGTGTCATGCCCGCTTTCAGTTACAGACATTTTACTATTCATGCAGTACACTAGATGGCGATAAATGTCAAATATGAGCTTGTTCTCAATAGGTGGTAAACTTCCAGGATACAGACTTTTTCATTGATAGACTCAGATGCATTTCCTTGAATGTGGAACATTATACAAAAAAAGGGCCTCTGCAGATCTGACTAGTTTTCTAGCACATTCCTCAGATGCTTGATCAGATTCAAATCTGGGGAACTTTACACTAGTGTAAAATTTGGGGACCAAGTTATAACAGCAAACCATTCTTGCACAATCTGGGGCAGGGAGCAAAGTCTTTAGGCAGGTGGTGCATGTGAAAGTAAAATGACTGCCTGAAACCAAGGTTTCCCAGCAGAACAGTTCCCAGAACATCACACTGCGTGTGAAAGGCTTGCCTTCCCTTCTTCACAGAGCACATCCTGGTGCTATCTCCAGTGTTGTGCATGAACTAGTTCAAAAGAACGCGTTCATTGAACACGTTCATATTTCAGTGAACTTTGAACTGAA
>JBBKCR010138165.1:0-21773 GCA_037577295.1 Ladigesia roloffi | reverse complement strand
AGAGAGAGAGAGAGAGAGAGAGAGAGAGAGAGAGAGAGAGAGAGAAAGAGAGAGAGAGAGAAAGAGAGAGAGAGAGATGAGAGAATGAGAGAATGAGAGAGAGGGAGAAACAGTGGCAGAGAGAGAGAGAGAGAGAGAGAAAGAGAGAGAGAGATTAGAGAATGAGAGAGAGGGAGAAACAGTGGCAAAGAGAGAGGGAAAGAGACAGAGAGAGAGAGAGAGTAAAAAATAGAGTGAGGGAAAGAAAGGAGAGAGGGACCAAAGGAGAGAAAGGGACAAAGAGAGAGCCAAACAGAATGATCAACATAAAAAAATAGTTTCTTACTACCCATTATGTTACTCTCTCACAATGGTCTTTGTCTAAAAAAATGTATTTTAATATTTAATTCAGAAATTTAGAAACAGCCAATTAGATTAAATATCATTCAAAACAGCAGCCTACCAGACAGCTCATACCTTTGCTCCATCCGTTTCCACTGTGAGTAAAAATGTGATCTGTCTGGGCTTCCCTGAGGACTGGTTTGTAGACCTCTGATTTAAGAGGTATGTCAATCTCCGTGCTTTTGTTCTGAGAACACTGCCAGATTCACTTTATTAAATGATGAACGGCCTAGAATACCCTGAAACTCGCCAAAATACATACTTCAGAAACAGCTGTCTTGGTTTCTGAATGAAAGTCTGGCCTGTTTGGGAGAGGCTGGGATTCTCTCCGCTTCACCAATCAGTTTCATAATAACATGCCCTGATGGTTTGATGAATTACTGAAGCATATGGAGGCTGTGAAGCGTTTCCTCTGCTCCCACTGATCTGGCCACTATCTAAGTGGTGTCATCAGTTGACAAACGTAGCACAGTCATCTGCACTATATTTAAAATATATGAACTTCCATCTCACTTTTAGGTAAATTTTAATGATTTTCTATGCATTCATTTATTTGATACCTTTAGTTCTTTCATTTTTACCTCCTACTACTTCTATGCTTCTTGATTTATTAATATTTCTGTGTGGTTTGAGTTTGATAATGGCTACATAAATAAACGTGTCTTAAATATGTGGCCCATAAAATATACAGAATGTATACTCAGCTTTAAATACACACAATGAATAATATTATTTATGGACATCCTATTCACAGACAACAGTAACACATTTTGATTTGTAATCGTTAACTATACCGTGATACCAAGAATTCTAACTAACATATACTGCACTGTGCAAAAGTCTTGAGCCAACCCTCTTATCCTTATAATTTGCATAAATAACCTTAATGGAGCAAAAATGCCTGTCAAAACTATTTAACTTTGGCATATTGAGTAGATAACATGAAAGACCGTGACAGGCTGTAAAGTGCCTAAAGATATATGGAGCATATATACTGGATTTCTGGGCACTCTGCATTCAGCACCACCAGTATACTGATCACCGCCTGATCATCTGGAATCACCTGCTCCTGGTTCTTCCCTGGTTCAGGACTTCAGTTAGATGGCTTCATTGTGTTTGTCTGATTTATAGGTAACAGTGTGTCTTAACGAACATAAATATTCCTCTGAAACTGGTCAGGCTCAGGGACTGGACTGGAAATGAGAGTTTTTGAAAGTCCTTTTGGAAGCCTGGAGAACTGTTCCTCACGAGTACATTATAAACGCAAAATATGATGAAATAAGGGGTAGCTCATGACTTTTGCACAGTACTGTATAATGCACCTCACTGCCTGACTGTCAGAAGTGTTCCTTACCAGGCCCGTAGGCTTTGGCCCTCTTTGGGTGTAGAGTTTTGGAGCGCAATGGGGCGCCCGGCTTCAGCTTGGCCTTGGGGAACTGAGACAGGTAGGTCATCACGGAGTGCTCGTCCACATTTGGGTCCACAATCTCCTCAGGAGCGATCACCTGCACAGGGAAACCATTAAGGGTTCAAACCAAATCATCTAACAAATGCAGACTTCTGCAAACATACTCCTTCAAAAAAGAGAAACATCATGAGCATCCTCTTGTGTAATCAAGATCAAACCCAGAGGAAGTGATTCAGAGAGCAGAGAGACCACATCAAATGCCACGTCAGCGGCAGAGGTGCACGTTAAAGGCTCTAAAACAACTTGACATTTCTCTTCATTGGTGGATGCAGGCACAAATTTCCAACCAAAGAGGTGGAGTATCAAAATATGTTAGTGGAAGCTTGGGTCACAATGGAGGAGTCCTCTTGGTGCTCCCGTGCACTGGATCCCTCTCAAGACGCTAGAAACTTAATCCTATTGCTCATCATTTTCTGCAAATATGGCATCAGTTTAAAAATCACTCATCAGTTTTCAACTCAACAAATTTGTGTACAGTTACTAAGAACACTTTTTTGATGAATTACCATAAATATGGGGGTATAAAGGTTTTCCTGTGCCCTCACCGGTCTGGCCACAATCTAAGTGGTGCTATCAGTTGACAAACATCATCTCCACAGTCATCTCCACTATATTTAAAATATATGAACTTCCGTCAGCTACTTTTAATGATTTTCTATGCAATAATTTATTTCATACCTTTAATTCTTTCATTTTTTTACTTCCTACTACTTCTATGCTTCTTGATTTACTTATATTCTTGTAATGAACATTGAGTGGCCTTTGAGTTTGATGACAGATTTCATAAATCACCTTGACTTCAATTATGTTTCCCATAAAATATACAAAATGAATACACAGCTTTAAATACACAAAATGCATTTAATATCAGGTACAATGTAGGGATAATGATGTTCAAATTTCACTCCCCAAACATCACTTCTTTACATACTTCCAGGTAAGAAACTTTGTCAAGATGAACAGGATTTTTCCTCGTAACCCAAAATATTCTCTCAATGAGAATTTTTTTACAGTTTTACAGAAAAAAAGGCCATACCTGAATCACAATCTCCTGATACAAGCCATGGTTATCTCTCCTTGATTACAGTAACACCCTCCTAGTGGGTCTCCTGACTTAAAAGGATGCAACTGCTCAACTGGTCTTCAACCAACACAAAAGATCACATGTCCCTCATGGTTGATCTACCCTGGCTACCCACGGCTGTCCAAATTAAGTTCTGTCATTAACTCTTCACTACAGAGTGAGATATTAGTCTTCATCCAGCTACCTTAATCCCATCAATCTTATGTTCCTACTCACTCCCTCCATTCCAACAGACTGCCACCCCTACACACAAAGTAACCCCAGTCCAGACTGGTCTCATCTGTTGTTCCCCACTGGTGGAATGGGCTGCCAAAGGAGACCAGAGCAGCAGAATATCTCAAAAATCTGTTCAGACAGCACCTTGTCTATCATTTTGTACGACTCCCTACTAAAAGTTTTAGCACTTTGAACTCTCCTCTTGTAAAGAGCACACACACCCAAACTCTATGCCAGGGGTCTCAAACCTGTCCAGACAGGGCCGCTGTGGGTGCAGGTTTTCTTTCCAACCAAGAAGAATCACACCTGAGAAACTGAAAACCAAGACCAACTGATTACAGAGGTGGAATCAGGTGTGCCTCCTGCTTGGTTGGAATGAAAACCTGCAACTACAGTGGCCCTATCTGGACAGGTTTGAGACCCATGCTCTATACACTCATTTGCTTGGGAAATAATTCTGATAGGTCTCTTTGTATCTGATCCTTTGTATTTTATAAAAATAAAACAATAAACACACTTAAAAACAAAGAGAGTAGACCAATATCAGTTTCCATTTCTAACTCACAGCATTCAGCTCTGTTGTATTTCTACCTAACAGCTTTCTTCCCAATAACAGATAAGAAAACATGCTCCATATAGTTTAATCATAGTATTCATAAGGCTTATATACGTTTACAATAAACCCCTCGTAACAACTAACATGAACCTACATAATCATATAGAATGCAGTGCTAGACACACCTAGGATTTTCCATACAATTGTAGATGTATGAATGATCAGTGCATACGCACCAAAACAAATGTAAATATTCTAATAGTCTCCTCACAGAATCATGCCTGTACACTCCCTTACTGCACTCATATACTAAGTAAAGCATAGCAGGACATCCCTGCAAAGCAAGAGCACCATTCCTCACTAATAAAAGTCCAAACATTACATTCACCCACACCTGGAACAAAATTAAATCGTGAGACACTCTGGACAAGAGCGTCTGCCAAATGAGTGACTGAAAATGTAAAGACAGAAAGAGAAAAAAGTGGAAATTTGTGTGTGTGTGAGAGAGAGAGAGAGAGAGAGAGGAAGAGGGAGACTGGAGGGAGATAGAGGGAGGTAGGGAAATAAAGAGGTCAAAACCATCTGGCCCGCACATTTGACTGCTGTTAAAGAGGGAATGAATTCAGATTGCTGTCATTATACCCTCCTCAATTACAGACGCAATCACTCCCTCTCTTCCTCCCAGACACATACGTACCTGCACGTATAAAACCTGTGCTAATACAAAAGTAGCAAATGACAGAGAACTTTTGAGTGATGACATCAGAATCCCAAGGGGCTGTAAGAGCAGCCTGTGGTGACACACATTTACTTTAATGTGGCATCAGTCAAAGCCTCTTACGGTCTAACGCCATCATTTACATTTATGGCATTCCCTAAATACAGGGGACAGTCTCCCTGGAGCAACTTGGGGTTAAGTGTTAACCCACCCATAAAAATATTTCAGGCAAGCTTGTAAAAGCAAACTGCTCTATATTCTACAAAAGCTCTTTTATATTAATTTTATGTTTTATAATCTCTATATAGTGTAACTATCTACACTAAATTAACAAAAGTATTGGGACACACATGTCCTCTGGGTTTGGCCTAGGCCCATTGCTCCCAGTGAAGGGCAATCATAATGCTTCAGCAGACAAAGACATTCTGGACAACGCTCTCCTTCCAACTTTGGAGAAGCATGTCTGCCAAATGCCTCTTAACAACTTTGCAGACACAGTTTGGAGAAGACCTTTTTATATTCAGCCATCCTGCTCTCA
Organism: Ladigesia roloffi; assembly: GCA_037577295.1. NCBI lineage: Eukaryota > Metazoa > Chordata > Actinopteri > Characiformes > Alestidae > Ladigesia > Ladigesia roloffi. The sequence goes on along the minus strand of JBBKCR010138165.1, from coordinate 16,812 downwards.
TGATGTTTCGTGCAGGTATCACGACAGAAAATCTATTCAAACCATGCTGCAATCACGCTTTAGGCCTTTTTTTCCTGCTAACATTGAGGCTGTCCCCATCTCACGGCCTTTCAACCTTTTTCAACCACTTTGCATTCAAAAATGCAAAAAACTAATTTCTCTCCTACTGTCCCTCAGTCACCAGTTAGTGCTGATACTGGCAGTGTGTCCTAGCACAAAACAAACATAAAGTGTGATCATGTCATGTTTTAAATCGATAGTATATCGCGATGGCTGGGCGAAATACTCGTGAGCTCGGGTTCAGCACCACCATGCCGCAGTGCAAAAATCCCTAATGACATGGTAGAGTTTGACGTGGAATAACTTGATTGGCCCACACAGACCCCTGACCTCCACCCCATCCAGCACCTCTGGGATGAACTGGAACAGAGATTGTGATCCATACCCTCTCATCCAACATCAGTGACTGACCTCATAAATCCTCTTCAGAATGAATGAGCCCAGATTTCCACAGAAACTCCAAAATCTTGTGGAAAGCCCTCAGAGAAGAGAGGAAGCTGTTATAGCTGCAGTGGGGGACCAACTCCTTATTCTCCATACCTCCATAATAACATATATGGATTGTAATGCAGGTCCCGGTTGGTGTGATGATCAGGCATCCCAATACTTTTGTCCATATAGTGCCTTTTTCTTCAGGCCTTACATTGCAGTTTTCAGTCAAACTGAAATGCTTCTTGCTTCTCTACTTTAAAAGCTGGAGCTGATCTCATACTGATACAAATTGCCCCTTTAAAGCTGCACTCATCTTTCACCTTTCTATTCTTCCGCACTTCATTTCGTACTCTATGAATTTTAAATGAGACAATAATCTTGGAAAAGCCGTACAGCTGCACAGAACTACGCTCCACACTCACAGCACTCATCCATCTAACCCTGCTATCTCTCCTTTCGTCTCTCCGTGCTCCACAGAGACACACTCATTTAGTTACTCCTCAAATATTCCCACTAGAGCCATCAGCTGCAGCAGGAAGGCTCCTCTATTGACCCAAAGCACAAAGCTGCAATTGACACCAATTGCACTCATCTATTTAAGGCATCGTTTCTTTCTTTTCTTGGTTTTTAAGAAATCTTTCTTTCAGCTCATAGAAATGAACAGATTTCTCTTACATTTTTAACCTACATCCAACAAATCCTGTTCATTTTATACTATGCCTGCTATTCTTAAAGTAATACTGCTATTTTACATATTTTCACTCAAATATCACTTCTCTACATTCACTACTTTCTATTAATTTTGTGCTGCTGCCAATGACTTTTAGGCACATTTTAGCCAAAAGAATGTGGAAGCTTAGATATGTAACAGTGGTTATAGCCATTCATGGACACAACACACAGTGTGAAATTCTTTCTCTGTATTTAACCCAGTCACCAAACGAAGCTGCGGTTAAAGATTTTCTGTCTGTGTGGGAGCTCCAGTTTCCTCCTACAGTCATGTAAATAAAGTGAATTGGAGATGCTGATTTGTCCTTATTGTGTGACTCTCCTATGACAGCCTGTCCAGGTTATTTCCCTGCCTAGGATAGACTCCAACACCCCAATCAGAAACAGGACCAGAAACACAAGAAAATAATAATATCTAAAAGTGAAAGTGATCAATCGGTCACATGTGAATACTCCACTGCTCACAGTGTGAACAGCACGAAATTCCTCCTCTGCATATAAACCCAATCACCAAGCGGAACAGGGGCCGCCATAAATTCTGCACCCGTGTGGAGAAGTGTGTGGAGACGGTCTTGGGGAGCAGTGTGTGGGGACGGGGAGCAGCGTGTGGGGAGCGGTGTGTGGGAACGGAGAGCAGTGTGTGGGGAGTGGTGTGTGGGGAGCAGTGTGTGGGGAGCGGTGTGTGGGAACGGAGAGCAGTGTGTGGGGAGTGGTGTGTGGGGAGCAGTGTGTGGGGAGTGGTGTGTGGGAACGGTATTTACTCAGGGTACCTCAGAGGTTCCTAGCTGTGTTCCGACTTTCTGATCGCAGGGCGAGTGCCCAAACCATGTGAGTGTGTAATGGAGGGAGGGAGGGAGGGAGGGGGTGCCCCGAATACAAGTATTTTTTTAAGTATTTGTCGGAATACGGTATTCTTAAAAAACACGTTATTTGTGCCAATCTGAATACCGTATTTATATTTGTCTCCACCCCTAGAGGGAGTCTGAACGCGTGATCTCCTGATGATAGAGAAAGACTTTGGGCATTTGTGTCACAAGGAAGCCCAATAAAAGAGGACTCTTGTTTAGCTTTATGAAAGCAATACATGCTGAACCGGAATATGGTGCTATGGATAGTGATATATGAATATATGAATGAGTACAAAAATAATACAATAAAATGGGGATAAAATATATAAGAATAGCAGGCGATAATAAACATAGGTAGCTGGTGGCCTTGTGGTTAGTGTGGCCATGGGTTTGAATCCCAGGCCTGCCAGTGGCACCCCTGAGGTACCCTTGAGCAACACTCCACACGGCTCCCCAGAATAGCCCTGCTTCACTTGGTGAATAGGTTAAATGCAGGGAACAGTTTCTCACTGTGTCCTTTGTTGTGTTCATATATGGCAAACTTACACTTACACCAAATCCTTTCATATGGAGAGAACTGGTAAAAAGAAGTAAGAGTTACTGTTGTTTATATGACTTTAAGAAGCATGACAAGAAATGAGCATCAGTCATTAAAGCTTTGTTTAGATGAATAATAACACTGCATCTATTCAAATCAGCTGAAATCTATCTGAAACATTTATCATTAGATCTCAAAAAATCATACTTTCCATATCAGTCAGGCACCATTAAAAGTGTAAAACTGTCTTGTTCCTCATTTCCTTCTTTTTGTACTTCACCTAGCAATGCTAGTTTGTTTACAGGGTTTATATAATGAATTTCTCTTTGAACCCATTGTGTCTGCGAGACATTGCTCCTTTCCTCTCACCTCCTGCCTCGCGTTCACACCACGCTGTTTAAGTGGCTGCTATATTTAACCTGGGGGTACAGGGATAAGGGCCTTCTGGAAATAGTGCCACATGGTATTTAGCACAGCCACAGTGAGGGGTGGGAGAGAAAGAGAGAGAGAGGGAGAGAGAGAGGGAGAGAGAGAGACTGAAAGATGAGAGAGAAAGAGACAAAGACCTGACCCATCACCAAAACAGCTAAACTGGGACTCTCACAGCAGGGCAGGAGCTCACTGTATGCATTCCAAAAATCCCCGCTCTCTAAAGGGAAATGGCTAAACTCTCCCTGAACCAGACACCCTGCTGGGTGTATTCTGTGATTTTACACAGTGTAGTCTGCATGCAAAGTGGAGTACTGGAGTATTTTAGTATAAAGAAGTCTTATATACTGCAGGGTACAATATTGTCCAAAAGTCTTGAACCATCTCATGTATTTACATTTTGCTTTGACTCACCTTGTTGGCACACAAAACAATTTTATACCATTCAAACAGTCAAATCTGTGGTATACTGAACAAATAAAATGGGAAGACTGCTACACTTGGGCAGCGGAGGCATTTTTAATGAGGGGGGTGTTCCACATTCTTGTCCCTAGGGGCTGTGGTGAATCCGCACAGTACTCTACATCTCAGCTGTAGTCGGGAGGAAAAATGTGTGAGAGGATGCTTTTGAAAAATAGACTTTATGATTCATTTTGCTTTAATGATTCCACGGTGCTACAGGCTGCTAAGTATGGCCTAATAATAAAAAAAACATTTTCAGTGTCTTCAATGAAAATTAAAATTGAAAGTCCTTCAGGAAGCCTGGAAAACTCTTCCTCAAGAGATCGACCGATATATTGGTTTACCGATATTTTACCCGATATTTAAGCATTTTACCATAATCGGTTATCGATTTTGTAATATCAGGTTTGTCGATAAACACTGCCATCTGGTGGGCGTTTGGAGAATTACGCGCATGATCGCCATGTCAGCACAGCATCTGAGGGGGAAACAGTGTGCAAAAGTAAAGTATACTTACTTGCTTTCCTTTATTTAGTAAACTTTATGAAACATAAAAGCTACACATTAGATATGTTACATAAATGACTGATATGTAGGTTATGCAGCTTGTAGATTTGTAGTTTATGCCCCATTGAAGAATTTAGTAAGTTTTTTTAAGGTTTTTTTTTTGGGACTTTCAGACCGCTACTTTTGATTTGTATGCAAGGAGGGAGTGATTATTATATACAAAACAGTTTTTCAGTTGAGTGTTGTTATAATAATTGTGTCAAAAACAGAAGTATAATAGTAAATAAATATCGGTTCTGAATATCGGTTATCGGGCACATAAACATGTTATCGGTATCGGTAATAAAAAATCAATATTGTTCGATCACTATTTAAGACCACGCTAAAAATAAAAGAAAGTCTGGACCTTTAGAAGAAAAATATGAAGAAATGGGAGGCTCAAGACTTTTGCACAGTATACTCCTGACTACTGTTTCAATCCAGACTATTGATGGTTCAGTAAATATGCGCAAAATGATCCTCTACCAAAACACTTAACACTAATGGAGCCAAGCATGAGACATGAAGAGAAATCAAAATAACGGTGAAGTTACAGCCACATTTTCATCAAGCCATAAAAGTCGTGTTCCCAGGTATTTTTACGCTTAATGCAGAGCAGATTTGACAGAGATTCAGGATACTGTAAGACTTACTGCACACACACAGGGTCATTCAAAGTAATGAGGCAAGTGAGTGGACAAATTAACTAATCAGGAGCTCTTAACGAGAGGAGGAAAACCTGTGGGTCCAGTAATATGTCAGTAGCATACGCTTTCACCAAACACACACATCCAACACAATTTTCCCTTGCTAAAAACATGATGTCATGCTCATGCTTTCCATCTCCAAACTTGAAATTCCTGGTTGCTTTCCAGTGCCAGAAAGCCTGATCCCCTTTCAGCAGAGTGTGTTTAGGAGGACAAGAGATGTTCTCCAGTCGTCAACACAGGGGAAAATCTGTAGCCTGCAGAACTATGGGAACGTTCTGCCAGACTTCACACAAGATAAACCAAATTGAACTCTGCCAATCAAAGTCTACAACGACAATCAAAAGTCTCCATCACACCACCCAAACCCCTATCTAGCTAACTCAAATAGTATATGGTCCATACCAGTGCAAAAATTGGTCCATACCAGTTTATTGGGGCGGGAGCATTTTGCCTAGCCAACATTAATGTTTAAAGTAATATATCCTTGTGGGTCACTTTACTGGGCTATTTTAGACACGCAATTTAAACTGCATGCCTAAAGGCACTTTTCCATAGTTATACAGGAACCATGCTGTACCTAAACATTACTGCAATGGCACTGAAATTGTAGCCTGCTTTGATTTTCCAGTGTATTTCAGGTCAGTAACAGTGTTTCTCAGCATTTTTTAGCCATGTGATTATAACCAAACCCAGCTAGCTTGCTAGCTATGTCCTGGGACACCTTTACATTTCTCAAACAGAAATGTATCTTCAGCCCAGGTAGTAAGTGCTTCGTCAACTTTCCAGTTGTTGGTTTGTGTTCATATTGTTGTTTTTTGCACCAACAGTAAAAAAAGAAACAAAATAACCATGGTCTTGCATCAATTATTACGACATTTATTGACCAATCAAAAACCAAAAAGACAGTTGGTTTGGCAGAGGCCCACATTTGGCCGTGCCGTCAAGCAGCTCAGGTTCGGCTTGGGTTTTTAATTAAAAACCATGTGTTAGCGGTGCCATCCAGTGCTAAACCCAGCTAATTCAGGCCTGTGGACAAGTAGCACTGTTTGGAAGTTGCCGTAAACCTTTTAACATTCATCCTGGGTCAAACTAATAAGAGAGAGAAAGAAACCTAATCTTTGTGAAGGGATGAAGATCCACAGATGGTGCCCATAAGAGCATGCAAGCCAAAGCACCCACCTGAGGCACTCCGAGCCAGTCGTCAGCCTGCTGCATGGCCTCCCTGGCGTTCTCCACAGGCTGATTTGGGTCCCACATCTCCCAGTCGGGGCACAGACCTGAGAGATTAAGATTATAGGTGAGTAAATACTATATTTATACTATACAAATGCTTACCATCAGTATAAAAGTTTTTAATTTCTCAAAATCAGGCTAGTATGTCGTGCCGTGATGCTGAGATAACACAATAAAACATCTTATGAGGAGAACTAGTGAAACTATAAGAAGCAAAGATGCTAGTGGAGTGTCTGGTTTTAATTTGAGTTTACAAACACCCGACAAATGTATCTGTCAATAAAACACTATTTAAAAAAACCTGCTGGAGTATACAATTAAAATCCAATATTATAATAGCTAATACTATTAGTTATTGGAATGTTTAGACCCCTTTGGACCCAATTTGAAGTTTTCTCCATTTAAAGCATCACTACTTGTATGGCACTCTGAGATTTTGAAAGGTGATTTATACAGTTATATAACTATTATTATTATTATTATTATTATTATTATTATTATTATTGTTATTATTGTTATTATTATTATTATTACTGAGTAAACATTGGATTAATTGGACATGACATCATGGAACAACCTTAGACTGAAGTATCCGAAGCCCCTCTTCAGGGATAGGTGAATATTCTGGCAGCCAATTTACATTTACTGGTCACCACAGGTGAAATAATGTAACACCTCCTGGTGTTTATCCAGAAAAGAGAGAGGTCTAGAAAACAGGATAGCTAGTAAACCAGCAGGGTGCAGAAAATGACCTGCTAAACAAGCTTTAAACTTGAACACCAATCCACTGTCATTTTGAGTTATTTAGACTTGACCCAGCATGAGCTTGAACAAACAAGCCTCCATCTCCACTGTTTCTCACATTTCCCAGCCCGAGGTCCATGAACTTTAATTGTGTCCCAAAACAGTTGCTATACAAAAATACTATCTACCATCTAGAGCTGCAAGAAAACAGAGGTGTGATGTTATTGGACACCGGATAACGAGCTGGCAAAGCTTGAGGAGGGTCTGGATCAGGCGAAACTAGAGACCCTCAGACCACGAGGCTGCATATCCACTGCCAGAACCATATATCAGGGCCAGCTTTGAGCATAATCTGACCCTCTGGAGCTCTACACTCACACACGGCTATTAATTCGAATGGCTCACATCCCTGCTGCCAAAACTGGTCAATTTGGAGCTATTTCATCTTCTACTTGTCCTACAAATCTAGCATAAAGAGGGGAAACCTCAGTAAGCAGGGGTCACGTTTCTGTCTCATCCATAGAGAAATGATCACAAAACTCTTCATCCTGAAACTTCAGTATAAAATACACTCAGACAGGCAGATGTACACACATACACACACACACACACACACATCCAGGAGTGGAAGAAGTGTTTGCAGGCAGGAAATTCTCAGAGGAGCATGTGTTTTCACTTAACCATGTTTGCTGTGCTCGCCTCTGACACTTTCCATGCTTCTACAGTATGAAGCATACACACACACACATACACAAACACACACATACAAACACCTGTACCGGGCAAAATACATTCACAGAAAGTGGGCCCCTAATTAGTCCCAGAGCAGGATCAAAAGGCCAGCACCAATTAGCAATGCAAAATCTCCCAGTGTTTCGAATTATTATTAGTGAGGCTGTGATCTGGTGCATTCAAGTGCACTCATTAACCCTATGGAACCCTCCAGAAAGGCCATGCAGCTGTTCGTTTTAACTCTCTAAAACTGAAGCCGAAGTGAGTGAGTGTTTATATTAGCCACATTAAAATGGATCAGCCTGTGTAACTGGGTTTCTTTTCGCAGGGTTTGTTAAGGTGTGTAATTAGCTGGTATAATGTGGCATAAAGCAGGAGCTGATTTTAGTATAGCTTTACAGTTAGGAAGAACAGGCGTAGACTACTTAAGCACTGATGCACGTCGCTCTGGATAAGAGCGTCTGCTAAATACCATAAACATAAACGTGTAACCGCAGCTTTTCTGTGCCATGTTTCCTTCCACTGTATGAAAGATGAGTTCTTCTTGGGTAAATGTTTACTTATTGCACAAATCATGGCAAAAATCACAACACTGCATAATTCCTGATATATTATAAGCTTCATCCAACCATTATGATTCTTCTGAAGTTTCTGTTTAAACAGACAAAAACGGAATGTGTGCTCTTAATACAGCTCAACAGTATTAATCAGCCTCTCATTGAAATGCTACTCTTTAATCATTTCTGCTGCTTTCTGCAGTTTAAATCTGTTCAGAGTCATCATTCCATCTATGTGATATGGAAACATTAAAGCCCAAAATCCATACTTTGAGTAAAAAGAACATCAGCCATGTTTAACAAAATAAGAATAAATGCTTGTCGAACCGGACTGCAGTCTGAACCATTTTACATGCCCAGTATCTAGATGTGGATCGCCTCCTGACATGATTTTTACCACAACCTGGTACACAAATGCATCTCTAGTTGCTCAGACTGAAATCTGATATGCAGTTAGTTCATTCCCAAAACCAATCGCTTTTGCTGCTCTGCATTTTCCTGTTCTATTCAAAATAAAAGCACAATAATGCACGACACTATCCCTTCCCCTCCATCAGTGGGATCTGGCTGTTAAAAATCACTCTCTTTGGTCACAAAAGTTAAAAGGTAAAGTTTTTTTGGCCAACATGGTGCTTAATGATGAGGCAAGGCAAAACTAAGCCAAATTGGAGATGAACTGGGCTGTCTATTGGTGGGTCTCTTTCCCAACAGAGAGGGTGTGGTCACAGTACTGGAAGGGGTTTTGGTTGTCGAATGTGGCTTGGCGAGATGGATGCGTTTACGCTGGTATGACATCTTGCTTAAATCCATCAGAGAACCTCCTGGTGTGGATTAAGCAGTCAGATTTAATTCTGTTTTACACATATCTTGGACATGCTTTACCTGAATAAGCCCAGTTCATATCCTGACACTCCAGGCCCTTTTTAGATATAGAAAATCATAGTGCATCCAATAATACAGGAATGACTCTTAAAACATGCTCGCATTCTGCAGTGCCAACTAATGCTTCATCATTCAGGGCTGTGAGTAATTTGACAAACACATGTTTTAGTTGTCCCACCCAACACCATGAATAAATCCAAGCCCCTTAATTACAACAGACTGACGTCTTTTACAGGAGAATCGTACCATTGTATGTGAGGTCTGACCATCGCACTTCCCAGATTTTCTAAAGACAACAATAAATCACACACGAATCATCCAAAACATTAAAACAGAGGACTCCACATGGACTCCACAAGTCCTCTGAAGGTGTGCTGTAGTATCTGAACCAGAAAATTAAAAGCAGATCTTTAAATCCTATACGTTGTGAGGTGGGGCCTCCATGGATCCAACTTGTTTGTCCAGCGTGTCATGCAGATCCTCGATTGATTGAGATCTGGAGAATCTGGTGGCCAAGCCAACATCTTGAACTCTTTTTCATGTTCTCCAAACAATTACTGAGCCGTTTTTGGAGTTTGGCAGGATACATTATCCTGCTGAGAGGCTACTGCTATTAGGGAGGATTGTTGCCATGAAGGTGTGTACTTGGTCTGCAGCAGTGTTTAGGTTGGTGGTCCATGAAACACCCACATGAATGACCCAAGGATTCTCAACAGAACATTACTCAGAGCATCACACTGTCTTGCTTTCTCTCCGTTGATCATCCTCATGCCACCTTTAACTCAACACACACACAGCCACCCACAAAACGTAGTGAAGTTGTGATGTTCACATGCTTACTGAGGCATTGTGGTGGTAGGCAGGCGTCAGCATGGGCTCTCTGACCGGTCTGGGTGCAGCAAGCTGTGGTGCATTGTGCGTTGTGATAACTTGCTATCATAGCCAGCAAAAACTTTTTCTGCAACAGTAGCTCTCCAGTGGGATCAGAACAGACAGCCTAGCCATCACACCGCATATACATCAGTGAGGCTTAGGCACCCATGACCCTGATGGTGGGTCACTGGTTGTCCTTCCTTGGACCACTGGATACCAGGAACATCACATGATCTGCCCTTGTGATGCTCTGACCCCGTCACTCAGTCATCACAAGGCAATCTGATCTTTTATCTAACTTGTTTGCATTGCTTTCAACACATCAGCTTCAAGAACTGAAATATATTCCTCCTCTTGACAGGTGCCACTGTAACAAGATAATCTGTTACTCACATTGAATGGGTTCAATGTCATGGTTGATTGGTGTAGTGGCATGGACTGGCATCAAGTACTGGAGAGTATTTGAATCATAACACTTATTCAAAAATAATCAGGAGAAGATTAAAATTTTCTGGACATACAAGCCTTGGCAGCAAAAGCATGTCAGTGTGTGTGGTTATTGAGCTTTTGTGCACTGGGGGTTTAAGTGTAATAGTAGCCAAAACGTTAGACCCCCTCCTTTGTCCCTTCCTCTTTCGTTTCATCATTTTATCCCTTCCAGTTCTCTGCCATTGTGATCAAAGCCTGAATTTGAGCCAGATCTGAGCTATAGAGGCTATCCAAGGAAATGAGCTCCATGCCACTGGCTAGACGTAAGATGCCTTCCCCTCGAAGAGGGAACCAGATGCTGGACAGCTGTCTGGTGAGATCCTGGCTGTGCAACACAAGACTATTAAACCTGACAAAAATCTCATTTTATCCCTCTAATGCCACAGATGGCCAACTGTGCAATGAGAAAAAGATGCATATGGGCCGAATAATGGAAACAACCTATTTAAAGGGACTTACCAAGATACAGTGACACAGGTGAGTCAGTTCATGTGTAAGCAGTAACAAATATGTAATCAGCAGCATGAGAGTGAGGCTGCAAAGAAAGTACTAAAGTGGCCCAACAGGGGGCATCTAAACTGATACAAAAACTGCAGTATTAAACATATGCAAATGTTCTGATGACATATCCCAAGCTACATTAGAGGAGATGATCAGTGGTCATCCATTTGAGCTTCTTGGCAGTCAAAAATTTAAGTGTCATTGTTAAACACCAGAAAAATGTAGCCTAAAAAATTAGCAGAGACTTAAAATCTGTAGTAATCTGGAATCTGGACAAGCTCTCACTACTCATGATCCAAGGCATGCAAACAAAATCTGGCCCTCAGTACTATGAAGAAAGCCAAAGGAAGCTGTGAATTTTGCCTTTTGCCAAGGATTAAACATGGTAGTGGATCCATAATGGTTTGGTTGGCCATCTTGTGGGAGGTCTTATGATTTCTCTGCACAACGATATCATGGCCAAGCAATATGACATCATTTTATAGTACCAGGTGCACCCAAAGCTGCATTTTTGGTAAAATGCTTTTTTGTGCATGTAGTCCAGCCAGTTTCATATCATCTAGGGGACATTTGGTCTCCACAAAGTGCTGAATACACGACCACACCTACACACGTGTGCACGCACCTGACCCTTCCACTTATGTCCTTAACTGACCCAGCGCAATTTACATATGAATTAGTGCACTGGACAGAAGCGATCAAGCCTGGCTCTCTGTTTTCCCCTCAATCGGTTTAGGGGGGGTGTAGAATTGATTTGTCATCGGCTGCAGTCCATCCAGTCTCGTTACTGCAGTTACTGAAAACTGCTGCTGGAACAGATATTGGACGCAGCTCATTCTACCAGAACATATTAAATAGGCCTTTGTCCCAGTTTTGGGACAAAACTTATGCAGGCCAGTGAACATCAGTAATTCTGTCACATCCAGATTGGTTTTCACATTCTTCTTTTAATTAGACTTACTAAACTAAACCGAAATCTGACCAGATGAGGGGTGGTGTGTGGAGTCTCATTGCTTCTTGTGTACTGAATGTGTACAGAACCAGCCAAAACATCAGAGGGAAAATTCAAAACAAGACTGTCCTTTGTCCAGCCTATAGACATAACTGAGCTCAGTTTAACATCAGATTTTGTCTCCTAATTTCAGCCCGTTCCCAATTTAAGATCTTTTTTCTCCCACTGTTCTGATCTTTAATTGCCTTAAATAATCAAATTTTGAGATCAATCAGAAGATACAATGAAAACGTATTGACATGTATTTTAGCTATCAAAGTCAATTCTCAGCTACCAGAGATCTATGCAGATGTTAAAAAGAGAGAAAAGCAAAATATACATTTGCTCCTCAACCCTTGAAGCATAAAAATGTAAGATTGCTTTTGGAGGAGTCACCGTCTTAAGTCTACAGAAGCACTTAATTGCCACTTAACTTTTGTACCTCTTTTTCAGCATCTTATCCCACATGAATATTAACTTGGAGCTGCATGGTCCCCTTTGCATTTTTTTAGCAAAAAAAACCCACCATACAATTCACACATTTCTTTTGTAAATTGAATAGAATATATTAAACTTTCAAACTTTCAAACTATTCCACATGTAATGCTACTAAATCAGCTCAAACTATAAGTCACCTGGCATCACCCTGTTACTCTAAATGTCTAAAATGTTCTTTCATTCACTCTTAGGCAAGTGCTGGTTTAACTGGTCTTAATCATTAGATTAAGTTGTAAAAACAGGCTAGAACCAGTAGTTGTTCTCCTACACGCTCGCTACCAGCTGCTCTTTTGCTCTGCATGTGGGCAGAGACTATCATTAAATGTGCATTTGTGCATTTATTCAGTTTGATTATAAAAAATTTAATAAAAGTTATTTGGGCATTTTTGCTCTGACTGGGCTTTTGTGTGTGACACAAATTTTAAAACTCTAGTAGTGTTTTTTTATTATAAAATTTTATAAATTACAATAACTTTGGTTCTGTGTGACACAGGAACACCAAACAAAGCTCAAGAAGATGTGTGACACCAGTATCAACTTACATTTAAGCCGTTGTTTTGCAGAATGACGACAATTTGTTGCTCTGATGGCATGGATCCCTTTGGGGTTAACCCCAAATTATAATGTGACTTGAATAAGTGATATCTATATTAAATTTTAATACTGCACATCTTAGACTGTATATTGAGAAGTTATTGTGTTTTTATACTCTTCTACTGTTTTTCCCAATTTTGCTGTTCTTAATTCTTTGTACTGTCACTTTCTGCCATGCCAAATTTCCCACTTGTGGGACCAATAAAGGTTTATCTTATCTCATCTTTAATCTTAAGTGATGCTCTCCATACAAAACAATGTGTGCTTCATCAGCATCAATCCTTAAATCAGACATAGAATAATGTTTCAAGAACTAAGAGCCACTAATCATTGAAACTACACTCAGTACAGCTCGAAATGTAACACACTCTCCACACATGCGGCTCCTGGACCCTGTTTGCTCACCAGGTGCGCAGTTGTCCACCAGGGCGCCCAGCGCCTTGCCGTCCCTCCAGTCGCGGTGGAAATTGTTGATAGGGAGTTGGGGAACCTTGTTCTGGATCCAGCCCAGAAGGCGCTGCTTAGGGGTGAGCTTCTTGGCATCTTCATCGTCTTCGTCCTCCCACATGGGCATGGAGATGGAGTAGTGCAAGATGAGCGTCCATATCAGCCCCAGGATCAGCTTCAGGTTGCCGTCCACTATGGCTTTACTGTCTGAAAACAGAAACGAACAGAGAGCTGTTAAAAGCAAATCCATTTTTCTTTTAAACATGTTTTAAATACAACACAGAGACAATTTCCATGGCTTTCTTATTTGCAACTTTATATACAATGTCCATAATCACAAAGTCAGAAAAGATGTAGAAATTAATATGTCAGAAAAATGTGCCATAAAAAGATCAAGATTTTAATACACATGTCAGAAGCACAAAGAGCACACACAGATAAAACAATATGATTAACAGATACAGTGTACTTTGGCCACACCTTATTCTACTCTTTATTGCCAAAGAACCACTCTCCTGCATTTTTATTTACTCTTGAGAAATAGTTCTCCAGGCTTCCTGAAGGATTTTCAAAGACTCTTTCAGACCAGTTCCTGAACCTGAGCAGGTTCTTAAAGGTGACTTACAGATGAAGCATTCAAGCTGAACAAAGCACAGCTAAGTTCATTCCTGAAAGATTCCAGATGATCAGGCGGTGATCAGAATACTGGTGGTGCTGAATGCTGAGTGGTTGAACGGTTAATCTAGGGCTGTTATATCTTCTGGGGCTTTGTAGTAAAATATTTCTTTCAATTTCTTTCATTTAATCTATGCAATATGCTTAAGGTAAGATTTTGTCAAGCACAAAATAGTACTTTTCCTCCAACAAGGTGATTCAAATCACAATTAACAGAGATGCTCAAGACTCCACGGTGCTGAAGATTATTTTCTGATTCTGTTCACCAGCAATGAAATACGAAATAAAATCAATGACAAGTGACTATAACCACTGGGCTGTTAACTGCATGCAAAGGTTTCATAGAAATAACTGATCAATAAAAAAGACTGAATGTCTGTACACTGCAGGAGGAAAGCATTTCAGCATTCTCAATGTTGCTCACCTGGATTGTTCACCTGCACAAACACTCACACCTAAAATCAGATGAGGCTACATTCCTCTGAAGAACTAAACATCCTTCATACAACAGCACAGCATCGGGCATCTAATAAGACACAGGCCTGATCCGCTTCTCCTGGGATAACTAAAACATCTGTGTTTGTCTTCCACTGATTCCTCACTGCCAGTTTATCTACAGTATGTGTGTGTGTGTGTGTGTGTGTGTGTGTGGTGTGTCGATACAATTTCCAGTGCTAAACATCTGGGCCCCCAAGTTGAGGAGTAAAGCTGCGTGTTACTGCTGGCACGTGTGTGACTTTTTCCATTGTGCAATGTTTCTCTTTGTTCCTGCCCTCATCACGAGGTTCCTACATTTACTATCAGTCTTTTGTTTTTCATCTCACTGCCACTCACATTTACTTTTACGGCATTTGGCAGACGACTTTATCCAAAGCGACTTTCATTCCTTAATACAGGAACAATCTCCCTGGAGCAATTTGGGCTTAAGGGTCTTGCCCAGGGACCCAGTGGTGGTGTTGGAGGAAGGATTCAAACCTAAGACATCATGGTGCTCATGGTCCAGAAGCAAGTATCCTACCCACTGAGCTACCCAGGTCCCCAAGTCCTATTAATGCTCCGCCCACAAATCTTTTGTCACTTGGTTAAGGCAGAAATGCACCACATGGTTTATTCATAATTGATAATCAACTGTTTGATCAATTTTATGTACATATCTGTTCGTGGAAGTGGGTTGTTGGAATCTGGGATTGGAGTACCTGAATCTAGGCTCCTACATTTAATCAATATGCCAAAGATAATACAGCTTGACAGGCAGTACTTTTGCACAAACAAGGGGTTTTATAGGAAAATATAAAGAAATTAGGGCTGGCTCACTAGTGTATATAACATAACTTGACGGCCCCTAGACAAAAATGATCAGGTAACTAAGACTGCATACTCAACCTGGAAACTCTCTCCAGGAAGGTACAATTTCACCCGACTGCCCATTTGAAAAACTATTAAAAGATAACTAATATTTACGCAAAAGTCATTAGTATGTTAGATTTCACAGTAAGAAAGGAATAAGCTGAGCGCTTCGAACATTAGTGATAATAACTAATAGCTAATAATGTCCAGACTGAGTAAAATGAGGAAAACTCAGCCCAGTTTCTCTTCAACATTCTGCTCTTCCAGTGTACAATTAATGTCATCAAATGTCACACTGAAAATATCACTAATAAATGTTTAGCATGTTCCAATGCCAAACGTTTTCTGTTGATGTGGACATAATTCCATTATCATGAGTGTTGTCAGTTTGGAAATATTAACTAAGCAAAAGTAGACGGGAAAAAGTACATGATCATAAAACTTCATAAAACTACTAATTCTTAATACATCCAGGGTCTAAAATGCAATGAAGTGTGTTATATGCCACTGTTTTCTTTTGGGATACGATAAAATTATCAATCTGTGTGACCAATGCCAGAGCAGCTCAGATTAAAAACAGATTAATGAAAAATAGATGGATTTCCTTACTAATATACCTTTGAATATATTCTTAAAAAGTACAAATCCATCAAAAATTGAGTGGATGTATCTAGATAATTTACTGACCTACATGAAGTTTCACATGGTGAAACTGAACTGACCTACTTGAAGAGTGAGTTGTTTATCTCAAATTACTTTTATTTTGAAAGTAGTGTTGGAAAATACAGACTGAGTAACATATTCTGTAGCAACTAATGGTGATGGCTATGAACTTAACTTGAAAAACATGACCAATGTCCAATCATGTGACCTTTCACACTTATACAAAAATAAATGGCACTAAAAATTAGTAACACCCTCTATATTTTGGATGTAAATAATCTACAGTTTTTCATCAGGCTGATTTAGTCCAATGAAGGCTGGCATGGATAGAAATACTTCACTTTCTCTTGAAATAATGCAGATGTTTATCTTACACATACACCACCACACACATAAGTGTATGTTTACATTTGGGCAGATCTTGATGAGGCAGAAATGTGGTGGTGACCCAGCAGAGTGCCACGCTGTCCTGCGCTGCGGTCGGACTGTCAGTGTAAAATCCTGGACTCCAGAGAGGAACGTGAATCAAGATGGACACTACTGAGCCTCGGAGCAGAGCCCAGGGGCTGATGTCATTTAAGCCTGGCTCTACAGAATGAGGTCAGTTTAAATAAAACACACTCACATACAGACCCACACATACATACAAACACACACACAAGAATTTAAACCCGACTGGAGCCCCCAGTGGAGCTGTCTAAACTGAAGCTGCTCTCCAAAAGCAAATTCAGTGCCCTCAGATCACTCCAATGGAATATTACTGCCAAACCCACATCTCTGTCTCTCTTTCTCTCTCTCTCTCTCTCTCTCTCTCTCTCTCTCTCTCTCTTTC
>JBBKCR010138149.1:0-21776 GCA_037577295.1 Ladigesia roloffi | reverse complement strand
CGGTCGTCTTTCAGAGGTAAAAATGATATAAATACTGTTCAGTTTCTCACAAAAAATGATCGTTTCATGTCTTAAGACATCAAGGTGTAATCTGGACTTGTCTGGTTTTTTTAGTTGCAAAGGTTTGATGTCCATCCACTTCCATTGAATGACTAAAGCGAAAAATCTGTGTTTGTGTTCTGCTGAGAAAACAAAGTCACCTTCGACTTGGATGCACTTGGGTTAAGCAAATAACCATCAAATTTTCATTTTTTGGGTGAACTATCGCTTTAATTTTCATACAGGTACAGGTGAAACTCTTCAAATTCACCAAGGCAGAAGCTGAAAGAAGTGGCATTTCTGGAACTTGCCTTTTAAAAGCTATTTTTGAATGAGAGTATTGCTGTTGTGCACAATCCCACAAATAATTCATCTTAATATTTTTATGGGCAAGACATTTCTTTTCGTAATAATATAACGGAATTGATCACACCAAAATACGGCAGGTCAGCAGCACGACTTCAATTTGACATGAAGGAAAATTTAAAGAACATTCTCATGTTTTTATCAGTGATAAGGTCCTTCATAACCTTTTGAGAAGTGTTCTAGGCCCTCAATGTTAGTTGTGCTATACCTTTCAAACTTGCCCATAGCAGCCTGTTCCAGATAATAATAGTGTAGAAATCCCCTGCTTACTTACAAATAGCTCCATCTCACAGCAGGGGGTTGGCTGTGAGAGAACACTTTACATTTATATTCAATTTAGAGCATCAAACTGCCAAGTGCTGTCCTGCAGATGGTAGAGAGGACAGAATAAAATATTACAGAAAATATTTGTTTTTAAGAAGCTTTTAAAAAATGATATTGTAGAGTGGCATCACCATTAATTATTGATTGAATCAATATTTTTCCCACCTTGGATCTTTGTGCAAATGCAAATATACTTAATAAGGTTCCAACCCATTTCATTTTTTGAATCCACCCATACATCTCTCAGGCAGCAATGGCTTAAAAAAAAAAAGAATAGCTGTATGTTTTTCCACTTCCATACACACACTCCTCTCAGTGTTGTAAGGATATGTGCATCCAGAGATCCACATTTTTCAGGCAGTGTAATTGCCCTGTTGCAGCTCTCCTTGCAAACAAATTTAGGTTATGCTTCCTGATTTATTACCCTGTATTCTTATTCCCATAACTACATTTGTAAACAGTCCTTAAAAAAGTTTTCTCTACAGGGAATAGATGAGTTCCTTACACACACTCACACAAGTGTACACTTCCAGCGCCACCCGTGTGCGGCAGCCAGGTACGACAGCTCCGCTCATTATGAGCGTCTTTCTTATTTTCCACTTTTTGTTCTTGTTAATTTCTACTTAACTCTTAGTCATTTAATCCTGGCACCATGCACTACCGTTTCGTGCTAGTGATCAGCTGTTAGCTCTGCATTCCGCAGCGGTGCTACTAGCAAAAAGACCTAACATTCCTGTCGAAGTAAGGAGGAAAAGACAGGGGGGAGACCGAGGAAGAGACCTTAGAGACCATCTATCTCTTCTGTAATTATGGGAAATGTGAGATCTGTCATAAGTAGACTGCAAACACAATCCCCTAGAGCTCTTTTTTTAATATCATTTTTTAATATCGTCTCCCTGGACTCTACACTGCCCACATGCACCCATTATGTGACCTGCCCCACCAGAGAAAATATAACATTGGACTTATTGTATGCCAACACAAAAGAGGCATACAGTACATCACCTCTCACTCCCCTGGGGAGATCAGATCACAACCTGGTGCATCTTGCTCCTTAGAATGAGCCCCTTGTGCGCAGGGAACTTCCAGTAACTCACACAGAACAGAGATGGTCGGAGGAGAGAGAGGAGGCCCCATTGTCATCACAGTTCACTGTGTGGTGGGTGCTCTGTGATGACAATGGGGAGGACATTGATAGACTTGTCTTCTGTGTTACGAACTACATTAACTTCTGTGTGGAGAATACTTTGCCCAACAGAGCTGTGCGGTGCTTCTTCAAGAACAAACCATGGATTAAAAGCTGTCCTCAAGCAGAAGAGGAGGGCCTTCAAGTCAGGAGACAAAGAGGAGCTGAAAATGGTGCAAAGGGATGAATAGATTGATCATGGCGGGAAAGACAGCTACAAGCTGGAGATGGAAAAGAACAGGGCTCTCTGATGGCGGGGGATGTGAGGTGGGCCAGCGAACTGAATCACTTCTTCAACAGGTTTGATTCATCAAGGGTTTTACATCTGCTGCAGACACCCCCACCCCCACTGCTGCTTTTCCACCTCTGACACCTCAGACACTTTACACCTCATCCACACACCCTGCTCTCTGCTCCCCATCCCCTCCCCAACCCCCAACCTCAATCCAGATCACATCCAGCACACAGCTCCAGCCTGTCTCTCTCAACCATCCAGATAAGGAAGGAACTGAGGAGGATTAAGGCCAAGAAAGCAGCAGGTCCAGATGGCATCAGCTCAAGGGTTATCAGGTCCTGCGCAGATCAACTGTGTGGGGGTGATGGAGCTCATTTTCAACCTCAGTCTGAGTCTTGGGAGAGTTCCACAGCTCTGGAAAACCTTGTGGTACCAGTGCCCAAGACTCCATGAACAAAGTTACATGCCGGTGTCTCTGATATCTCACCTGATGAAGACCCTGGAGCGGCTGGTCCTGGCTCAGCTTCGGCCCCTGGTGAGCTCATCACTGGACCCGCTTCAGTTTGCCTACCAGCCTGACACTGGAGTGGATGATACCATCATTCATCTCCTGCATCATTCTCCCTCTTACCTGAAGACCGCTGGGAGCTCTGTGAGAATCATGTTATTTGATTTCAACACCAACCTTCTCACAATACTGAGGGACAAGCTGGAGTATATAGGAGTGGAACATCATCTCGCCACATGGATTCTGGACTGTCTCACCGACGGACCACAGTACGTGAGAACCCAGGGCTGTGTGACGGACAGGGTTGTCTGCAGTACTAGCGCTCCACAGGGAATGCACCAGTCTAAAAAGTCCCGGGTGATTTCCTGTACTCCCTTTCTTCCCCATCAGTGATGACACTGACTATTTCAGAGTCATCAGAATACTTCTGCAGGAAGCAGTTGTTGGAGTTGTAGCAGAGTTCTGCAGTGTAGATGGTGAAGAGGAATGGAGCACCAGTACTGCAGACGACCCTGTCCGACACACAGCCATTGAGGCTGTGGTGTTCATCTACACAATAAACTGGACTTGACTCAAAACTCAAATGCCCTATAAAGGAAGGGGCAGAGCCCCATGCAGGAGGCTCTGACGGCTCTGAGCAGCTCCTTCAGTGGCAGGCTGCTGCACCCACGATGGGGGATGGAGAGATTTTGCAGGTCTTTCCTACCAACTGCTGTCAGACTTTACCACAAAGACTCTTCCTGATGACCACACACGTGCAGTCAGTCACACACAACACCATTAAGTGCAACTTACTTACAAAGTGCTATTTACTCTATGTTTGTATTTACATTATGTACAATGCTATGTAGCTACAATAGCTGGCAGAATGTGCAATACTGGGTATTTTATTTTATTTTATATATAATGTGCAATACAAATCTGCAATCCTGTCTTGCAATACAAAAAGTGCAAAAGAGGTCTGACTTACTCTTATATTTGTATAATACTCTATAATTTGTATAATACTGCTGTACATAACATAATACAAAATGCTAATACCGTACTTTTTTAGGCAGTATACTGAGTATACTGATCATTTCTATATTTTTAAATACTTAGTTTATTTTGTATTTTTATTTTGTATTTTATTTATTTATTTTTATTCTATTCTACAGTTCCACTTAATTTTGTTGCTCTTAATCTTGTACTATCCACTTTCTGTTGTGTCAAGCAAATTTCCCACTTGTGGGACTAATAAAGGCTTATCTTAACTTATCTTACAATTGTCACATATGCACTCATGTGTTGTACTATTCAGTACAAAATATTGTCAAAAGCCATTGATTTCTGTTTGATTCCCTGGATCAATAGATGTAGGCCACTTGGCCACTTGGACAGCCGAACAAGTGGTGGCCTAGTGGTTAGAGGGTTGCCCCTGTGATCAGAAAGTTGTGGGTTTGAATCCCAGGACTGCCACTTCTCTTTGTGAACCGCGCAAAGGCAGAGAAATACATTTCACATTTTTCAATCTGTGTGCTGTGGTGTGTTCATGTTTGACAAATTGCAACTTCTGCTCGCTTGTTTGTGTGGGGATGGGTGAAGAGGGATGTCCGCATGCAGCTTTCTAGGTTTGTTCTGCCACCTCGACACAGAAATGAAGATAAATCAGAGAAGTGTAGGGTTTAAGTCTTGTCAACTAGTTTCACTGGCTGAATAACTTACATTTAATGTAGCTTCTCTTTTACAAATATAAGAGTTTAAGCTTTAACTGTCCAAAATAAATGAAGACTATACTGTTGTCTTGCAAGAAGTCAATCATGTTCCCATATGACAGTAAAAACATGGAATTAAAAAAATACCCCATCAACCCAAAGTGACAGAACCGCTTTGTGGTAGGAAGGTTTGAAAATGAAAACACTTTTAAAGCTACTGCTGCTACAGAATACAGACTCATAGTACGCACAAAGAAAAGTATGGGACATAAGCGGAATAAACCTATAGGTATTTTCTGCTGCTTTGTGTGCAGATTTCTGGTCTTTGCTGAGATGTATGACTGAAAAGCCAAAACAATTAGCAAAGCAATCTACTAAATGAATCATATTAGCGATGGATAATGGTCAACTTCTTATTCAAGCAGCGTTCTAACAGCCCCGATTGAACATACTCAGATGAGGGCAGATGTGGTATCATTACTATGTATATTGGCAAAAAATGCATTTCCATTATAATGTGTGTGGAACCCCAGACCCTTTCATCTTCAGCAGGCATAAAAATCATTAACCATTGACCAGAGGAATGATAATGGCCACTCAAAGTTTGGCATACAAACCAAATGGCACAAAATCAACTTTGTAGGAAAATAACTGGAGCAAACAACAATGAGTCCACACTGGGCCGCTGACCTGCCGACCCTGACCAAACTAGAATGAAAAACAGTTTAGATCTACAGCTGGTCAAATCAACAAATGCAAAAGTACTGAATGGGTTTGTTTTTGGATCCAAATATGCATCCAAACAACTGATGTTGCTCTGATGTTGCTCTTGTGTCTGGGTTCTAATTTTGTCTTTTTGTTGCACCATGATTGGAGGCCTCGTTTACATTTACAGCATTTAGCATACGCCTTTATCCAAAGTGACTTTCATTTCTAACTACAAGGGACAGTCTCCCTGGAGCAACTTGGGGTTAAGAGTCTTGCTCAGGGACCCAGTGGTGGTGCTGGGGACCTAAGAAATCATGGTACTCATGGTCCAGAAGCAAGTATCTGACCCACAGATCTACCTCTACCCCGTGTACCTCCACCCCGTGTTTCCCTGTTTATGGTGTGTATGTGGTTGGAATAACTGACTTATTTAAAAATAACACCATAATACACTATAATAATAATTACTTGTGGTTATCCTTTATTCTTAATAGAATATTACATTTATTTTTTGTCTGTAGCTGCTTAATTCTTACTAGGGTCGCAGGTATCCGGTGCCTATAACCGAGAATACGCAAGGCAGAGCAGTTATAGACTAACATTACCAGGGGGTTTCGGGGGAAACACATTTTCTCTGCTCTTTCACATGCAAATTCATCCCTATTTATTAGATGAGTCTTTCACACTTACACCTTCCCCTGTCAATAGTTCCCATTGTATGGCTGCATACCTTCCATGAAAGACATGACATACATTTTCAAATGTAGCCTATCTGACACAAAGAGCAGGCTATGTTCTGGAAAAGACATATGCTCTTAAATAGTACACTTATATTGTTTACATTTTTTTTCTCATTTAAAAAAAATCTAGAAACTAGAAACAAGTGAAATGATCTGACAGTGCAGTAAGATATTTACACTTAATAGAAAATATCACTCTCACAAATCTGCAGCTTTGGCGATTCTGATTCAGAATGGATTTATGTCAGCAAATTGCATGACTAAACAAAGATACTGCGGCACCAACAACAGATAGTCAAACAGATGTGTGAGTATGTGTGCGCGTGTGCGTGGAGTTTGTTGAAAACAACAACTCTGTTGTAAAATAAAGACTGGTGGAGTTAAATGAGTCGGTCCGGTGTCTGTTCATCTGGCAGGTCACTACATTTTGTGTCAGAAGCCCAGACTCGACCCGATGCGGGTGGAAATCTTACTGAGGTTCAGAGCACCCAAATCAAGGTAGAAAGGCAATAAAACGCAGAGTGTGCCATAAACATGCCTGAAGAAGAGCAGATAGTGGCGCTGGTTAAAAATCGCTGTGGTCCGCCATGCTAAAACATTTCAGTTTCGCGCCATTCTGGCACTACGTGGGCTGCATCAGTGACACGTCACAGCTGCCATGCCGTCTCGGATGTAAACAAAGATGGCAGTGCCCTACGCCTCGCATCAGCTGGGCTGAAAATGCCAAAATTCTCCGGTAAGGGGAGCTGGGAGGCATACCAGGCGCAGATTGAACTTTTGGCTGCTGCAGCATGCTGGTCGGAGGAAACGAAAGCCTTACAGCTGGCTTTAGCGCTGACAGAGGACGCATTAACCTGCTTGCTGCTGTTGGGCCCAGAGGAAAGGAGCGATTATGCGACACTGGTTGGGGCACTGCAGAAACGCTTTGGGGATTTTAACCTGCAAGATTCCCTGTATAGTGAGCTCAAGCGTCGCGTCAGGCAGCCTGGTGAGCCACTCCGCACCCTAGCCTATGAAGTCGAGGGCCTCTGCAGGCGTGCGTATGCCACCATGCCACCTGCTGTTCAGAGAGAGTTGGCCAGAGACGAGTTCATATAAGCCCTCACACCAGACAATGCATGTGCAGCTCGCCCACCCCTCATCCTTGAGCTAGGCTCTACAGCTGGCCATTGAGAGAGAATATGCTGTTGGTGCCCTGAAGCCGACATCCCCATCTACAGTGATAGCTGCTGCTGCTCAAGCACCCGCACAGTGGCCAGCATGTGTGGAGGACATTATGCAGGCCATAGTGATATATTCATCACCACTCCAGGAAGGTAACTCCTCACACAGGCGGGCTGTCATTGGCTGGGGGTGTGGCCAACCTGGAAATTTGCTTCGTCTCTGTCCTAAAACTAGCCAGTAGCAGGAAAACGAGAGGGGGTCTGAGTCAGTTGTGAGGGTGGGGTGGATTAAGGTGGGTAACCTGTGCCATCTGCCTATCCTAGTAGGTTCTGTCCCCTGCACAGCTCTGGTTGATACTGGGTCGACAGCCACTTTAGTGAGGCCTGATGTTGTTCCAGCAGCGACCATTCTAGAACAGACCTCAATGCAGCTACTAACAGTGATGGGTGGCCCCAATGGCTGGTAAAGGGACATTTCTTTTCACTGTGGGGGACTTATCTGTGAATTTTTCTACATGAGTGGCTGAGGTGCAGGACCCGT
Source organism: Ladigesia roloffi (assembly GCA_037577295.1). Taxonomy (NCBI): domain Eukaryota; kingdom Metazoa; phylum Chordata; class Actinopteri; order Characiformes; family Alestidae; genus Ladigesia; species Ladigesia roloffi. The sequence continues at coordinate 14,272 of JBBKCR010138149.1, read as the reverse complement.
GCATCTTGGGGTTGGACTTTTTGAGATCCACAGCATGTGTTGTGGACTTAGGGGTGGGTGAACTAGTCCTACCAGGGCGGCAACATATTCAGCTGACTGCTCCATCTCGTCATGTCCACTCACTGACTGTCGCTACTGATATCCCCACGACCTCAGCAGCAGACTGCCCACACACCGCAGTTTTGCACCCCATCAGACTGCCCCAAGTTAAATTGGTGCAAACCAAATTGTGCAGCTTAGTTCTGCCCCACACTTCAACGAACCAAGCAGCCTGTACTGACAGTATGAAGCTAGCCAGGAGCGATAATGTCCCAGGCCTATGTGCTCAGGCCACCCCACCACCTGCTGAGGATTGTGTGATTACACCCCTATGTCACCCACAACAGCCAGGGGTGGAGGGCAGCCCAGACGCAAACCGGCTTGCCACAGTGAGAGAGTTTTGCAGGATGAATTGTACTGGCCTGGATTGCCAACAGCAAGTGGGCTTGTGGCAAGTTTTATGTGAGTATAGGAAAGTTTTTGCTCTAAATGACAATGAATTGGGTCTCACACACTTAGTACAATACCGCATTGACACTGATGAGGCCCGGCCCATTAAGGTGCGTTCCCGCCACCTCAACAGGGTGCAGCAGGAGGCTGCTGATACAGAAGTGGGGGCCATGCTGGAGGCAGGCATCATAGAACCCTCCAACAGTCCGTGGTCCTCCAGTGTGGTCAGGGCACTTAGCAAAAAAAGTCAGAGGTGGAGATTCTGTGTGGATTATAGACCCCTGAAAAAAGTGACAAGAAAAGACTGCTACCCTCTCCCTAGAGTTGATGACACACTGTGTCAGATTCCTCCTGGTTTTCCTCCCTCGACCTGCGCAGTGGATATTGGCAGGTTCCCCTAACGCCTTAGTCCAGACCAAAGACTGCATTTAGCATTGGCAGGGGGCACTGGCAATTTATGGTTCTAAGTTTTGGCTTGTGTAATGCACCGGCAACTTTTGAGAGACTCATGGACAGTGTGCTAGCAAACGTTCCGCGCTCAGAGTGCCTGGTGTACTTAGATGACATCTTAGTCCACGGGACGTCCTTCCAAGCCACCCTGGATTCACTAAGGTGGGTGCTGGGCAGGGTTGTGGCGGCAGGGTTGAAATTGCACACAGATAAATGCCACTTTATGCGGAAGGAAGTTGAATTCCTGGGCAGCACAGGCATCAGTACACTGGAAGAAAAAGTGCAGGCAGTTATAGACTGGCCAGTACCTTCTAACCAAAAACAGCTAAAAAGTTTCCTTGGTCTAGCCTCTTACTATAGGAAATTTGTAAAATGTTTCTCCTGCATAGGTGCACCCCTCTTCTGCCTGCTCCAGAGAGACCATCCATTCACTTGGACACCAGACTGCCAGCTGGCATTCGCCACACAGCAACAGGCTCTAATTAATTTCAGTAATGTTGGTATGGGAGCAGTTCTCTCTCAGACAAGGGATGAAGGGGAACGTGTGGTAGCTTACTTTAGCCAGGTCTCCAACACGAGCGAGCGAGGCTATTGCGTCACCAGAAGAGAGCTGCTGGCTGTTTTGGCAGCCACACGCCACTTCAAATACCACCTCTGCGGTACCCACTTCACCATTAGGACTGACCATGCCGCACTGCAATGGCTCATGTCATTCCGAGAGCCAGAGGGGCAGGTGGCTCGGTGGTTGGAAGAGCTGCAGTCATTCAACATCACAGTGGTACACAGGACAGGTGCCCCTAACGCAGATGCTTTATCCCTCAAACCATGTGCTGCTGTTGGCTGCAACTACTGTGATCAAAGGGATCCCCGAGAGAAGGAACTTTACGGTGAGGAGGCTACAACCAAGCCAACGTGCCGCATGCTGCAGGTATTGGATGCTGCAGGGTGGGCAGGGCAACAAGAGGAGGATTATGACCTGCGGCCAGTGCGTCAGTGGGTTCAGAGTGGGCAGAGGCCACCGTGGGATGAGTCACTGGACACCAAGGGACTGTGGTGCAAATACAGTTCGCTGTGCTTGTTGGATGGGGTGCTACAGCGGGCATGGAAGGAACCTGCCACTGGGGAAGAGAAGTGGCAATTTGTGGTGCCCAAGAGCCTCCGAGATGCTGTGCTGGGGGCATGTCATGGGGGGCAGGCTCAGGGCACTTTGGGGCTACTAAAACTCTGTCGCCTTCGACAGGGGTTTTACTGGGGACAGCACAGGCGTGATGTGGAAGATTTTTGTCGCTGATGTGATGTATGTGCTGCACATAAAGGGCCCCCTGATCAGTCACATGCACCACTTCAGCAACGGGCAGTAGGGGCACCCATGGAGAGAGTGGCTGTTGATGTCATGGGCCCTTTCCCTGTCTCTAACGAAGGGAACAAATATGTGCTGTGTGCAATGGACTGTTTCACCAAATGGCCGGGGGCCTGTGCTCTGCCAGACCAGGAAGCAGAGGCAGTGGCGGATGCATCGTTGGAGGGCAGGTTCAGTTGATTTGGCACAGCTGAGGTGATCCACAGTGACCAGGGCAGAAATTTTGAGTGTCCCCTGCATCCACAGAGTGATGGCCTAGTTGAAAGATTTAATCGCACAATGCAACAGCAACTAGCCATACTGACCGCTGACCACCAGCGAGACTGGTACATGCATCTACCTCTTATCCTGATGGCCTACCATTCAGCTGTGCAGAGCTCCACCAACTGATGTTGGGAAGAGAACTACAGACACCAGCAGAGCTGGCTTATGGGAAGCCACTGGATGCCCCAACTGGGCTGCCAGGCCCAGAATATGCCAGCAAACTTCAATACCGCTTGGAATGTGCACATGCTTTTGCTAGACATGAGCTGGAGAAGTCTGGCCTGCGACAGAAGCGATATTATGGCTTGAAAAACAAGACATTTCCAGCCAGGGGAGATGGTTTGGGTTTTCACACCCAAGCGAAAGAAAGGACGTTGCCCTAAGCTAGACAGTCCCGTCCTAAGCTGGGCCCGTGTAGTGTTGTCGAACGAATGGGTGAGGTAGTTTACAGGGTGCAGGTTCCACCTCAGGGTAGGAAGGTGGCCTCCACCGGGATAGGTTAGCTCCATACAGGGGTATGGCTGTCCCTTCCTTTGTACAGGAACTAATCCCACAACAGACCCCTGAGCCTTTCTCAGATCCAAATCCTGTGCCTAAACCCAAATTTACACCCACTGAATCCCACCAATTCTGTCTCTCCCTTACCCCAGACCCCCCCATTGCCTTGTGTCTTCAGGTTCAAAGCCAGGTAGTGACCTTGGGTTTTGTTATTTAAGTTAATTGTTTAAAATCTTTAATTGTTGATGTTCTGTTCATTTTGCACTTTTATTATCTGTGTTGGGATTGGGGGTTAGATGCCCTTGAACACACGTAGCGTTCATTTTTCAAGCCAGCGCATGTCGAGATTTGAAAAAATATATATTTACATATTTGGCTGTTCAGAGCAGGGGGGCCATAAGGGGGGCCAGGAGCAATTCTAGGAGAGCTCTCTCTCCCTCTCTCTCTCTCCCTCTCTCCCCCTCTCTCTGCCAGTCATCTGAGATTTTTCTAACTTCACGCCCTAAGTGACACTTTCTTGCTGTATTTTATAAAAACTAATAAAGGTAGTTGTTTTATAAATAATATTACATATTAAGCTACACGCACACACACACATACTCACACACTCACACATACCAAACTAACGCTATGTAGGTTCTACACAGACAAGCGCTACACGCGCGCTGACAGACGTGCGCTGACACACGTGCGCTGACAGACATGCGAGACTCCCCGCCGCAATACACTGGGGTGTGCCCCCCTAAAAAACACTGGCCCCCACTCAGCCAGTCTAGAACTGCCACAGAACGCAGACAGTCAGCTACCCAATGAGAGTTTGTATTAAATCCGAGCACAGGTATTGAATTGTATTACTCGTATGTTACTCTTACTTGTCAAAAGTGCTTTATCCGTACCGGATTCTCATTTCAGCCGAATATCCGGCTCATCCCTAGCAATTATTTATGATTACACTAGGGCTGAGGGGTCTAGTTAACTGAACTTCTGGAATATTCAGTAAAGAATTGTTCTATTATGAATAACTTGCTGCAGGGTTAATGAATCATTGAGGCCTCGCCTATCTGTGTCCTTTTGATGAATCGAAACTCAAGATTCACTCGTGCTGCCTCCATAAGAAAAATCTTTTTTTTCACATAAATAAAATGATGAGGAGCTGTAGGGAGAAAGAAACATGTTCAACGTCACAGTCCGCAAAATGTACAGCACAGAATATAAAAAAAACGAATGGCCCCCAACACTTTTATTTTAATCTCACGAGAAAGCTCTTGTTCTTTTAGTGTTGGGTGTTTTTGTTTCCCATGGCGACAACAAATGAACTTTAATGGAGACATTTCTCTGCTTTGTGGCCATTCATTCGTTTATTTATTCTCTGCTAATTGGCTCATCCTCTAGAGCTTGCAGCTAAGTGTTATTAAAACCACAAATGTTTTGGGGTCAGCGGGGGACAGGAGAAGGATTGGATGGCAATGAGAAGGATGAGAGAACAATACTGTTTTTCAACAAAGAAGTAAGAAGCCTCTCTGCCAGGCACCAAACGGAAAATTTTCTACAGACACTGGGGTTAATCTGTCTTATACTGGCAAACAGAAATGAAAGAGAAATATCCGTCAAAATAATAGAAACAGTATCTGACTTTTTTCTAGGGGTTACTATTTTCACTGAAATCATTGTGTGCTGTAAGTTTCTGAATTTTTACACTATAAAGTTTTATAGCACATAGACTTGACAGCAAGATTTTAAATGATGTGGATCTGTGACTAAAAACAGCCTCAATCTCTAGAAAGTGTTCTGATTCTGATAGATTACACATTGTCTTGGTTTTATGATATAAAATAAAACCATGCTTTGATCAAATAACTCATTAAATAACTGATCGTAGCTGGAAAGACTGCTTTGTCAATAAGTGAAGACAATTGCAATACAAGAGACAGCAAGTGGAACAGACTGAAAAATAAAATTGGGGATTTACTGAAAGTACCACAGCTGATAGCACTAATAGAAGAAGAAGTTTGAAAGATGGCAGTCAGAAAAATATTATTCATGCAGAAAAGGCCTGTGTTATTTTTCCATGCCAAAGCCCATTCTGGTTGCTGAAATGTTCAGTTATTAGAAGAAGTCAAAATGTTTTTGGTGAGATAGTGGTGGAATATATTGTTGAAGTGAAGAATTAGCCAAACATCTTAGAGTTTGGACTAGTGGCCTACTTACTGGAGATGTATTGCAAAACGCTATGAGCTGGAAAAAGAGTGAACATACAGAGAGTCAGCTGCTCAAATTGCAGTAGCTCTTGAGTTGGCATACAAGGTCACAAAAATGAGAGAACATGCTGACAAAACATAAGGGAGAGTTGACAAGGTCTTCTGCAGACAGCATCACAAGAACAGCAGTTCAGCACCATCAGAATGATTCAGTAACTCAATAACAGTACAAAAAGCAGGAGTGCCATTAATGACGACAAACAAATAACCACAAGTGAGTGCTATTGAAACATGCCATGGACGTTGTACAGCCATACATCTGAAAAAGGATCTGCATGAAAACAAATCATGGAGACAAAGTCAAATTGTGACAGTAACAACTGAGGAAATTGATGCAGTGGACCAGTTAACAGTGTACACCGCTCAAGGAATTTTTTTTTTTTTTAATTCAGGGGTTTGGAAGACCTGTGAACATGGAAAGTGGATGCAGATACACCATGAGCACCTAAAGAATTGTTCCCTGCAGTCAGCTGTCTTCATACACAAATGGCACCATCCCTGTGTTCAGAAAAGAAAGAAAACTTGGGAAAAGAAAAGAAACTTGGGAAAGATCTTCAGTTTTCAAAGCTAAAAAATGTACAGCCCACACTGAAAACTATACTTAACCTGTTACACCACCGCTAGGGGGCTCCGATCCATACAAGGCACAATTAGTTAAACTGTTTATATTGTGATTGGAGTACAGTACTGTCAGTGTTTTTTTCTTTAAACAATAGGAGAGGCTGTTGGCTTAGTAACAAAGGAGTTTGCATGTTCTCCATGTGACCGGGAGCTCCGGTTTCCTCCCACCACCAAAAACATTGTCGTGATTAGGGATAGGCTGATTGAGCAACCTAAATTGCCCCTAGGTGTGACTGTGAGTGTGAATGTGTGTGAGTGTGTGGCCCTGCGACGTGCTGGTGACTGTCCAGGGTGTACCAGGCCTACGCCCAGAGCAGCTTGGATAGGCTCTATCCCCCCGAACCTGAGTGTGGGATAAAGGCGTAGAAAATGGATGAATGGATGGCTGAATTCAGTCATTAGAAAGTCTGCCTGGATACTTTGGGATATTTGGCCCTATTAGTCCAAAAAAATTATATTGTTCACAGATATTTATGTTTGCTTAAACTCTCTTGGTGTCAGACTTGACTATCCCAGTAGTCCAGGGATGCTCAGTTACTGTTTTCATGCTTAATAGCCCAAAGAAATGCAAGAAAACAGAAAAAATCAATCTCCCAATCATGCAGAGTTACTGGGAGAAGGGAAAATGGTCAACAGCATCTGTGAAAAAATTGTATGTTGATGGGATTCTCCACCTGTGATTACAACGGCTATGACATTCGCCCGCACCATAGTCTTATCTCGCTGTTACACCTCGCAGTTGTCGTGCTGCCAAACCCAGGGACTTCTGTCTCTGACTCTGTTCACACTCTGCCCCTCGCTCACTACAGCATACCCTCTCACACTCTCTCTCTCTCTCTCTCTTAAATATATCTGAGTTCCTGTTGGTTGTACATGTTTGCGACATTCATGTATATGTTGTATGTTTTTATATACGCCCCCATTCCTGTCCATTTCCTCAAACAAAATAGGGGAATTGGCAAGTTGCATCTCTTCAGTTGCTCGTTTTGTTTCTCTCTCTATCTGTTCCAATTTTTCTTTTATTTGTAGGTTTTTTTTTTCTCCATTTACACATATCCATGTCACCACTCCAACACGATCACACACCCACTTGAACACCTACACAATTCCAACACCAATTAATTATCTTCACCTCACATAACAGTAATGATGTCAGGTCTGTGGTTAGTGCTGGTAGTTTGGTGTTTTGTGTTATAATTTGGGGCTTTTATTGTTTTATGAGTTTCAGCTGTCTTGTGTTTGTGTTAAGTGCTTGTGTTTGTTTCTTGGCTTCTGGGTTTGTGGGGTTTTGTATTTTGTTGGTTTTATGAATGACCTGTGTTTTCGGTCAACCCTCACACTTAGTTGATGTTTCCAGCTTTCCTTATGTTTCTACAACCTATAGTTTTGAATTTGGTTCAGATAACTGTTTTGTTTTGTTTTTTTGACTGGGGCCTCTGGTGGGATGGGTGGATCGACAGATCCCCATTGTGGACCCCCATGTCCTTGACTCGATGTCAGAGGAGCTTCCGCTTTGGCTTGCTGCTAGGAGAGGCGGGAGATCTGTGGTTCATAGACGAAAAAGAGTCTGGCTTGTTTCCGACTTACGTTCAAAAGCTTGCCCTCAGCTGGAGTCACAGAATTTTCTCTTGCAAATATTTATGGCTTCATTTTGATGATCCTTACATTCCATTCTATTCTATAATCATACTTGGGGGCAACTTTAATCTCAATCCCACTTTCGACAGATCATCAACTTCCCCCCAATCTAGGAAATGTAAATCCACAATATATCAGTATATGAATGATTTGGGTCTTGGCGACATTTAACGACCTGAAAACCCCTCAGTCAGAGAATATACCCATTTTTCTTCACCCCACCATTCATATTCCCATCTTTCCACTAATTCTGTCACACCCAAAATATCAAACGCTAAAATCCTATCGTAATTAGTGATCACGTCCCTGTATCATTTCCAATTAAGCATCACTCAAGTTAAACAATTCTTTAACAGATGGCGTTTTATTACCTCCCTTATCAGAGATCCAGACTTTAATTCATATTAAAAGAGAGTGGGCATTCTTTCTAGAAACCAATGACACCGTAAAAATCAAACCCACAACACTTTGGGAATCTGCAAAGGCAGTAATGAGAGGAAAAATAATTTCATACTTATCACACAAAAAGAACAAGGAAAAAGAATTGGAAAAACTCCACAAACTGAGAATTAATCAATTGAATCCAAATTAGAGTTTGACAATATTATCAATAAGAAAAACAATCCGGAAAATACATATCAAATCTTCTGAAATACAATTCCATCTCCATTCAGAACTTGGCTGGGCAGCTCACGTAGTCCAACCAAGAAATCAATGACAAATTCAAAACTACATACTACAGACATTGACACACACCCAGTAGATATGAGACTGTTACTCCCACAGTGCAAGAAGGAGCGTTTCTGTCGATCATTTCTCCCCACAGCCATAAGACTTTACAATACATCACTGTAATGACATACACATGTAATCACATGTTTGTGTATACTGCCTGTTCTGCTGCTGTGCAGTATTTATTTTTGCCCATGTGCAATTCTTTTGACTATCCCCCTTCCCTGTAGGTCCACTTAACTTGCACTATATATACTGTTTACCCATATCTCTACTCATATTTATACAGAGAGAAATTGTTGTATTGTTATATATTGATCTTTCTTTGTTATTATATTATTACTTTTGTTCCTACAGATCCTGCTAAACTGTCTTTCCCACTACTGCTGCTGTTTCTAAGAAATTTCCCCATTGTGGGATTAATAAAGTTAATCTTATCTTATAAAGGGAGCAAAAAAAACAAAAAAAATGCAAAGAAATACCTTTGTGCTGTTCACATTGTTTTCTGTGGTGTGTACACTTATGACAAAATGGTAACGCTACTTCACTTCAGTTGTTATTTATCTTAACAAAACAATTTTTATGCAGCATGGCTACATCCTGGACCCTGCCAGTGTTTGGAGCATTGGTTGTAAAAGCTTTTAGAAATGAGTGCATGTTATTTACACAGAAAACAGATGTGTATTATGGTTAGTGCATTTCAGTCATCCATAGCACCTCTGTATAGCATTTACCCATCTGCCTTTAGCTGGTTCTTATAGACCACCACCACCCCTCAATACCTGCCTCGGTCATCACTACTATCATGTTTTTTGCAGTTGCTCAAAAAGCCCCATATTATCCCTTGATCCCCACTCTCCAGACCTCTTCAGCCCTTAAAGCACCTTTAAATTATTCAAAGCAAGGTCCCCATGGGGGCTCAGCAGAGTGGAATGTTGGACAGGTGAAGAGAGGACCAGCAGAGAGCAAAAGAAGCTTGAGTGTACAGAGTGTATACGGGTTCTTCTTTTCCCTGAGGTGACTATAAAGGGGGTTTAAATCCATAAAATATGGAAAGCACATTTACTTGTAGCTACCTTGCCGAGTACGTACTCAAAAAATTAAATGAACGAAAGTCAATAAGGTGAATTAATTGCTGACACACTGGGACAGCTGCAAAATAGTCTGATGTCCTCGTGCCCAGTGGAAACCAGCAGGTCAATGGGTGTCATGCCCCCAGAATTGTGCTGTGGAGCCATTGAACTGAACAGTGATGGAACCCTGTCCAATACCTTTGGGAGGAGTTAGAATAGTGTTTGTGTTTCCAGAGCTATTCTTTTTTGTCAGTAGCTCACTAATGCTCTGAATTCCATCAAATCCATACAGAAATGTGCATACTTTTGGACATATAGCTACAACACAGAGGGGATCAGGGAAAAATACTGATGGATTGTCATAGGAGAAAATATAGTCACATCTTCAAACAGCAAGTAGAAGTCAATAGGTGCAGCAGATATATTCATACACACACACACACACACACACACACTGAGATGAGTTGGGTTTGGTTTCGTGATCCAGATCTAATCCTTCAGCTTCTGTATCATTGTAATTCTCTTATATGTGTATGAAATCAATTTACAAAAATCTGCAAATACCTAGTTTAAATTCATTACAGAAGAGCAAAGTTTCTGTAGATTCACTTAAATGTTTAGTTTGCTAACTAAAGGCAAAATACAAAGCTAATTTTCAGGGGACCTTATACTTTTGTAACTTTTGACTTATTTCTTGGATTATTATCACATTTTAGTTGTAAGCAAATGGTTAAATTCTTAATACATCCAGTGAAAAATTATAAAATCAGATTTTTTTAATCAAGGTAAAAGGCAGGTACACATTGGTGCTATATGTTAGTCTACTAAACATCATTGGTCTACTAAACCTAAAAATAATAATAAAGAATCCAATAAGTCACATAGCACAACTGAGAACAGTTTGCCATTAACTTATTGAACAAAGTTCTGCGTCATGATGTTCAAACAATTGAAAACAAATCAAGTGTGAATGTGGGTGACCTGTTCTATTTATAAAACATCAAGATAAACATTCATAATTAAAGTCTGGTCTTCGCAACATATGCTTGTGAGTGCCTCCAATGTCTCAGTCAAGGTGATTTCTATGGATCTTTATCTTTGTAAGCCTCCCATTAGCGGTGATTCATCAAAAATCACTTCCAGTGTAAGGCACACAAACTGAAAGTTCACGAAAAGACCCAGTGAAACATATAGAGACCACTTGGATCAGCCAAAGAACTGTATGTTAAAATGAAAGCTGAACACTATCTTGAACTATTAGAACTCTGTTCCAACAATGAAAGAGAGGTATAATAATGTTTAGTGTTTTGTTGCAAGTGCCTAGAATATCTTTCCATCACTGATGGAGTTCTGAATTCTGAATTGTATTAGGAATTTCTACACAAGAATGTCATTGCATCCATCCGTACCCTGAAATTCGAATGAAGGTGGGTCGCACAGCAAAATATTGACCTCAATCTGGTCAGTCTACCAGTCTTGGCATATTGGAATGGCCCAGTCAGACCTTAACCCAGCAGACAAATGTCAGGACCTGGAGTGAAGAGCATTTATGCAAGAAAGCCCTTCAGCATCACATCTGTAAGGACGAATGTGGCAATCAATATATTGGATAGATTGGATAACAAATACAGGTTTTGTCATTGCTGGGGGTCACACCAGTTACAGAAAGCAGACGTACACTTTTGGCTTGCAATCAAAAACCTTCAATTGTTCAATTACTGCAGTGAAATATTTATATATTTTTGTTTCATACTGTTCTCGTTGTCTCATTTAAGTCAAAACGTTTTTAAAGTGTTAACAGATTTTGGAGCACCACTGTAGCTCAGCAAGCTCTCCCATTGTTAAGGCGCTGGATGTCCTAACATATCAGATTAATCACTTATAATCCCTCTCTAGCTTCAAAAACCAACTAAAGACTCATTTCCTCTCCTAATCTTTTCGCACTACTTTTACATAAAGATTTGAACAATTTTAGTACTCTCCTCTGGTTCTCACACCATCCTGAATCTTGACTGTTTCCTCGCATTGTAAGTCACTTTGGATAACAGCGTCTGCCCAGTGAATGAAATGGAATGTGGTGTAATACAAAAAATGTAAAAAAATCATTTTTAAATGGTTTGGTCCAATTTTGGAAGGGAAAGCAGCACAGCAGCCCTTTAGTAATTGTATCACTGACTGTGAATATGTGTAGCAGCCTAACCAATGGGTTTATGACAGATGGTAAACAGTGACATATACACAATTCTTTACGGAAGAAGTCAAATGCTATATAAGGAAAACATTATAATACTGTTCTTGGAAATACTGTTCCCAGACCATCAGTATAAATACCCGATAGAGCTTTTAATTATAATTATATTCCTGCCTATGAATAGGAAGCTTTATTACAAGGAAGCTTTCCTTATGAATCCAAGGACTGTGTCTATTATCAACACACGTTCACTTATACTACTACTACTACTACTACTATTCATAATAATAATAATAATAATAATAATAATAATAATAATAATAATAATAATAATAATAATAATAATAATAATAATATTACTTATTTTTATTATTAATTTCTAGCAGTCAATACTCCATAAGCACATATACACTGGGTGGTTATTGCTCAGAATTAGGGAATGAAGCACAGATGCTCACATACAGGAACACACACTCCACTCTGTCTCTCATCTCTCCCACACACAAACACTAACAGGTGCAAAATTTCTCACCTCGCCTCAGTATACATCCACTCTCTCTCACACACAGACATACATCTACAGGTAATCTCCAGGCAAAGCCTTTTATCACAGCAGCACAGTGGACATGCTGTATTTGTAGTTTAGATGCTAGTCTCCCCCAGATTTTGCCCCACTTTCAAATCAATTGAGTTTAGGTGTAATATCAACAAATAGTGCAGATCTGTTCTTACTTATGCCCAGTGTCATAATCCAGATCAGGCTTGGCTGGTGGATATCGCCCAGAGGGAATAAAACCAATGAGCAGTTACGTTTTCTTTTCTTCATTGATCTGTACATCTATGGTGCTGCATTGTGTGAGATTTCATTTGGTGTAAACAACTAGTAATTGATAGTGCAGCCCTTCCTACACAGCTGTCATTGTTACTATACAGATGATAGAAACATAATTAAAGCATGGGCTGATATACATTCATCTTGTGTACAGCATAATTGCATTGTGCCTTTACATTGTGATAGCCATGATACAATACACCCATTTGCAGAGTTACACAGATCACACAGTTCTCAATTCTGCGTCTCCTTTAAACAGACTTTTGTCTATTTCTATAGTTATATAACAGTTAGTTTGTTTATGTTTACATTTACACCATTTAGCAGACACTCTTATCTAGAGTGACGTACATCAGTGCTAAAGTAGTCCACATCTGTTCTTCATACCTATAACATCTGTTCTTCATACCGCTTCCTTGACATTCATACTGCGAGTCAAGAAGTCGAGTTGGAGGAGTCGACTCATCTCTCTTGGTTCACCGCTCTGTTCAAACCAAAAAACTCACTGCCCAGCTTCCCGGAGCCACAAAACTCGCTCAAAAAATTTTTCACAGAGATTCCAGCACAGTTTATCACAACTCAGCGAATCAAATTAGCAAACAAAGGGTCCGTCCGAGCTTGTATATTATGGTGCTTTTCCACTGCCTGGTACCGGCTCTGCGCGGTTCGGCTCGGGTCACTGTATTTACTTTTCCGTTTCTGGTACCTGGTCCCCAGTACCCAGTACTATTCTTGTGGGCAGTTTTCCACTGTCTGGTACCAGCTCATCTTGGATCTACCCTGTTTAGATTTCCACTACAACTGGTTGCATAGCGACCGAGACGCAGCTCGATTTAATTTCTTATCCTTGGTTTGTGGTTGTTTGCCACAAAACGAAACAGATGTCTTACCAGACGAGGCTTAAAGAAGCAGGGCAGTGGACTGATGAGAAAAAACACCTTGACGCAACGACAGCAAACACCAATCAGTAACCTCCAAAATGTACACGTCATCATATAGTAATTAAAAAACAAATCTGTAACATTTTCCAAGTCAGCACCTTGGTTCACACCTGCACTCAGGCTTCTGAAAACAAAAGGTAGACGGCTTGAATGCCTGTATAAGGAAACTGGTCTCACAACACATAAAGAAATGTATAATACTCATATTGTATATTATAAGGAATGCATTAATCAAACCAAATCCCCCTATTTTACTACCATTATCTGTTCAAATGAAAATTCCACTAAATCATTGTGTTCACTACTTAACTCACCAGATTCTCTACCTGTTCACCTCTATTCATCTTCCTTCTGTGACTCTCTAATGCTATTTTTCATTGAGAAATTTAAAAAAAGACTTGGCTTCTAATGTTTCTTTGTTATACCTCCTTGGAAATTCTGTTGCCATTACATTGCTTTTCTGCTTTTCAACTCCCCTCTGCTTCTGATATTTCAGATCTCGTCTGTAAGGCAAATTCCTCCACCTGTCAGTTAGACCCCATTCCTACAGTTGTAGTCAAAGCCTGTCTACCCTCTTTGCTTCCCCTTATCTCTGCAATCATCCACTCTTCACTTACCACTGGAACTGTTCCTGCCTCTTTCAAAACTGCCATTATTACCCCAATATTGAAAAAAAACATTGATCATAACAATTTTGATCATTTCCGCCCTATTTCCAATTTACCATTCCTTTTAAAAATTCTTGAAAAAATAGTTGCAACACAGATCCATACTCACTTAACTAATAATAATTTGTATGAACAGTTTCAGTCTGGTTTTTGCCCCCTTCATAATACTGAAACAGCACTCATAAAAGACTGGATGTCCAAGAACTTCCTCTTACTAAATGCAGATAAAACTGAGGTCCTCCTTTTAGGTCCGAAAG